>JAGXCT010035011.1:0-26212 GCA_022495035.1 Philopotamus ludificatus
CATCGCAAATTTTATTCATTGATTAAATTATAACCATTTTCAGATATTTAGAAATTAACTATTAAATTCTTCTTATCTGATTTAATCTTTTTATTTAGTTTGTTTTGACAGAGTTGTATATGTATCGGAGTTATTGAACGTCGATTTATCTATCGCAATATTCGATATTGTGTATTTGTTTTTCAATAAAAATAATAATTTGTATATGGGGTGAATACTGCGACATTTCGTTCAAATAATAAAAAGTTGGATGACCCACCCACGTCATATATTACCCGGGAAACAGTATTTGAAAATCATTACGGGTCTAATAAACGAAAAGCGCGACGCGTCCATGCGAACAACAGAGACGATAACACCGGATCCCATAAAAAGGGCACGGCCATAAAGGGCATGTATCGAACCTGAATCGTAAACGGCGCCCCATAACGCGGGTCCCAAATGGGGATGGGGGCGCAGTCTACGCGACATCCGAACTCCTATAATTTAATATTTGACGCGCGCCAGACGCCGCTAATGCCAAACATGCCTGTTTGGCGGCAAAATGCCTCGAAATGCGTTTAAATTCCCTCCGTAAATTTGATATTAGTGTTGCCAGAGGGAAAAAAATTGCGAAAGCAATAGAGCAACCAAATTCCCGTTCCGGAAATTGGCTGCTGGATGCTCCATAATGGAAAATGTACCTGGCCGCAGTGAACTCGGCAATGCTGCTGGCCATTTCAGGCACATCGCTCACCGGGAATACTTATGTCATAACTTAGATTTTTAAAATTATATAGTATTATTTTGCATTAAGTAATAATATTAATTAAATTTGTTTCCATGATAATATTAATTAAGATGCATATTTTCATAATTAAACTTCTAAATGGCAATTGAGATATATTCGAATTCGTTTTAAACATATTCAGATCATTGCTTCCGGACGTGCTCTAAACTCCTGTCACTAAATATTTTATAAAACCTTTTTTGCAAAAATATATTTGTATCGATGATAAGACTCAATTTTATGTCTCAACTCTTGTATCGAATCAGAAACGGACATATTCATTCTAATAACTTTCTCATCGATTAAATCTGTTTTAATGTATGCCTATTTTACTATCCTATTCATTTATAAATTTCTGATGCTCGAATGCCGCCTGAGAAGCGGCATCGAAGTTTTCCGTATCACTCCAATGCCGCTGCTATGACGGGCATGCAACAAATCGTGTTGTTTATAAAATTATTATTTTAGGTTTTTAACCACTTCTGTGGTCAACCTCTTTGAAAAAAGTGGGTAATTGTTATCGAAAGATCAAATTACGATACGTGTCACTCAACGCGCGCGATGCGTTCTCTAGACTGGTGGGGGAACGACCCGAGCTGGATTCGGGCAAATCACTATAGAAAGTTTCGTGTACGATGTGCCCGAATCCAGTTCGGGCACATCGTACAGCAAAATACCTACCCGAGTTGTGTTCGGGCAAATCACACAAGGGGTTATTATTCACTATATTTATAAACAATAATAATATTGCACAAATCCGAACTAATAATTTATTAAATAACACGTGTTGAGGTATTGAGGACTTCAAAAAGCTTCGAGTGCAAAAGGTTAACTGCCAAAGATATGATTTTTCTCAGAACGAGATTAGATACTTATTGTTGATTTTTATATCACTGAATCAGCGTAAAAAAATCTCGTTTAGAATATTTGTCATTGATTAGAAAATATTTTTTTAATTTATTGGAAAGTTATAAAAACCTCTTCAAGATATATTTAGGATAAATTTGTTACCGAACTTTCGTTATCTAGATCATCAACAGTAATAAAACCAGAAATATCTACGACATATGTTCGAATCTTAATTTTAAAAAATGTCCCAATCTCATTAACTACTAAAATATCAGAAAAACTGCTTCATATGTCTTTCAACTTTATTTAAAAAAAAGCCCTGACCTAACTTATATATAAAAATGCATTTACTTGCGGGATGATAAAGAAAAATCATCTATTCCACGATGTATTAATTCAGTATAATTTCTTAAACGATTCTTGACAAACTGTACAGCCTGTTATACTCGGTGTTACTTTAATTTATATATTTATTTGACTACAGATGGATGGATGGCATAACAAAAAGATTCCAAAGCGCCATTCCCCCATATAAAGATTCTAAAGATGCAAGAGGAATGAGTCTCTCACACTAATATTCCCCAGTGCCAAACCATGAACACTGGTTCATTTTAATATTATTTCAGTTGGATTGAAATTTATATTATTTGTTTATAATTAAATATTCAACGCAGGATGGATGGCACACCTATCCGAGTACTCAGTTATGTACAAGTCATAAGTCTACTATCATATTTAAAAAGTTGTTGCAGCGTTATTTCCGAGCAGCGTGGCTTGGTCTCATCACCGGTGCAAGATTGCCCGGTTTTCCTTTCCCCCTTACTTTTTGCCGAAGGTATCATGTAACAGCTTTTCCGGAAATGTCCGACATTCAGGGCTAGTAAAAGATTGCGAATCGAGCTCTCGCACTCATTCCGGCATTAAACCCTAATTTCGGTTTTGCCACGAAACAGCTAAGCATACGCTCAGACAATGTATGGCCGTGTGTAAGTATGACAGTTTGCTAGCAATCTTCTCGTAACCCGTAATATATTACGGTTAACCACCGGGGTGCATCGGTGGGAAACTGCGATAACGCGTCTCGCCCCGTGCCACAGTTGTCGCCATCTTCGCGCAAAGCGAGCGGGGGGAGTTGGGCGATATTTTATTATTTATGCCCAAACATCGATGTATGTACCTGCGCGAAGATTATTATGTAATACGCATCAATTTAATTTATGTGTGTACATCCCGTGCAAAACACCGGGGAACAACGCAGGGGAGGCAGTACGTTTTTCGATACCAATTAATGTAATACAAAATGGAGGTGTGCCCCTTCCTATCCCCATCGTCAACCCCCTGGCCGCCACCATTTCGCCCGCGCACACCGCTAATTGGCAAAAAGCTCACCTTTGGCGGCCCGCTGTTTGCCGTAACGAAATATTATCATAATAATCAACGGTAATTGAGGGAAAAATAATTGAATTAGCCGGGCAACATCGATAGGTGCCTCCGGTGGAGTGTGACCGGCTCCGCGCTGGCAACACTTAGCCTAATTAAATGGCGCCCGGTCAAAGATTTCCGCGCGGCCGTTCGCCAAATTCATTGGGATTGATTTTCAAAACAATTAATAATGTAACAGATGCAAATAAACCGACATATTCAAAATAAATACTCGTTCTTTTTATAAGGTAAAATTTATTTGGCTTAAAATACTTTTAATTTATTTTAATAAATTAATGATCGAATTATTAAATCGAAGATTTAATAAATCATGTACAGTCAATTCTCGACTTAAGCGATTTCTGACTTACGTGATTTTTAAAAGGGCTTAAAGACAGTTAACATAGGACCGATACTTGAAATAGTCTGCCCATAAATATATTTATATAGATTATATAGCCAAAAATGCTAAATTTATGCTTTACTTGACTTGGTGTATTGATATAATGAAAAGGATGAGATTTTGCACTTAATATAATTATTTGAATGAAATATTTCAGAGTGAGCATATGAAAACTTATATTTAATGCATGAGACAATTTTAAGATTGTCAAAGATAGTAAAACATTAATTATGCTTTTATGGCAAAAAATGTATAAAGGCATAGAACATCCCTTTTATATTAATACATTCTTGCCAAATTTGTTTTTCCTATTACGCTCAACTCTTTTTATACACGGTTTTGAAATAACACGGTCCATTGAAAAGAACGTATACTGTATTTTTAGGTAAATTATTGATAGAACACGATTCCCAAAAACAAAAATTAAATATTTTCAATTATCTCGGTGTTTATTGGTGCAAAAGAACAATTTTATGTCAAAATAATTTTATCCCTTTTTTATATGTTTTATTATCTTATCTACCGTGTAAAAAAAAGAGTTATGTGTAAATTTTAACCCTTTGAAGAATATCGACGTGTATGTATTGACCCCTTTACAATCACATGCTTTTTAATGTCATCCTTTTGATTTAAAATATTATTTTTTCTACTTATTTAAATATTAGATGTTTTAAAATTAATAATTATAATATTATATTATTGTTAGATCTATATTTTACTTTATTTGAAGAACTATTTAATTTACGTCATACTCTTCGAATGATTAATTACAAAAAAAATAGATTTATCTATCCTATTGTAATGTAATTTGAATAAAATAATATAATATTTTCTGATAATCCAAACTAATAGCAGGGAGAGGTCACGCGGATAATCGAAAAACACAGATAATCCGACCTATTAATTTTTAATTCGTTTTAAAATACAATTAGGTATATATCTCTAATGCATTTTTATTTGAAAATAATTTATATTTATTTAGGATTCTGGGATTTTTGTTTGATTATAAGAATCTATCAACGATTTTCTAATATCGGTTTGAATTGTCCTAAGATAGCCAGGCAATGTCATTTCTTTAAAGAAATAATCCCTTGATCTATAGATTGACTTAAAGAAGGGACTTTAGGTGCTAAATATTGTGCAAGTAAAATGCCATATATATTTTAAAAAAAAAAACTATTCTAAATAATCGGGAACTATTACAATTTATAGAAATTACAAAAATGACCCTCGAAATTTTTTAATTCTTTAATCCCAAAAACTAACAATTGCATGTGAGAAAATGAACCCTTTCGCTAAAAAAATATTTGTATGATTAGAAATTGTATCTGTACTAATCACTAAATTCATTATTTACAATATATTGTAAATAATTCATTTAATCCTTGTGCAAATTCCTAATCCTTGTGCAAGTTGGAAAATATTTTTTTTAAACTGATACATTTGGGGAAAGAAGAAACCGCGTAACAAGATAATATGATGTTTGAATAAAAATGAATAATATTACTCACACAGTGAAAAAAGTTTCGAGAGAAAAATATTGGATGTTTGACAAAAACCTGAAAATCTTGTCCTCGTAACTGGAAAATCCCAGTAAAAATATTCTATTGATTATGGTTAGCTGATATTTAAAAAAATATAATTATTATCTTGAGCGCTCCTCAAATTCTGGGCCCATTATTGTTTTTTCTATAAGGTTTCATCACCTATTATAGAGCGGTACGGCCCTCTAAGAACCGATGATCTAATTATCTCACTTTCGGAACATATTTAGTGTTGAATCAATCTTCAACGATCCTTCTATCCATCCGTTACTGTAATAATCAACACTGAGTGTTCTTATCTCTGTTCTTTTAAATGCTGTGCTTCGAATCGAAAAAATCTATCGAATCTATGAATAATAAATTGTATTCTTTGTCTATGAATTCGTTTTTCAAAAAAACATTCGGGCATCCAGAATCCTTGTTATTTTACTGTTTATTTTTCGTTTTATATATTTTTTTCATTGTTATCATAAGCGAATTCCGTATTTGATTCCATCTGTCCGAATGGTAGACGCATCATGGTGATATATTATAAAGAATCAAGGAGGTAAGTAACGAGAAAACTTTGAGATTACCCATCCTCTCGTTAAAATCCTACTTTGACTCAATTATAATGATTAATCTCAATGTAATATTTACACTCGACGCAGATGCAAGTGCTATTCGTATTTTTGCGCCGCTGCCGAGGACGTCGGCGGCACGGACAAAGCGAGTCAAGGAGTCGCCGGGCAGACAAACTTTAAACTAAGGTAAGCCCCGCGCTTTAGTTTGTCTGGCGCAAAGTATGGCGCCGTGAAAGTTGATTACATTATTCCCGGCTGAATCCACTTAAAATTACAATCCCGCGGGATTACTAGCATTGCAAAAACATTGTTACTCCATCCGAGCCAACCTGGAACCGAGCCTCGCCAACAAAACACAATAACTTATCTTCGCAACTCTGCCTCGGTACCCCGGCTCGCTGGGATATACTCGGCTTTAGCATCCGCAACATCCTTCGAACAATTGAAACGTTTCTTTTTAATACGACAGAATAAATAACTTTGGAGTTTTGCGTCGAAAAACTATTGAATATTTCATCCGCATCGATTAGGTTATTCGTATTCCCTCTAAGCTGGTATTTTTTTGTTATAAATGGGCCAATTAACGAATTCGCCGGGTTGTGTGCATAGCTAATAGCCACATCAGGTGAGGTGAGCACATCCACTATATCAGTGGTAGTCGAGTGAAAAAGAGTCACGCGCATACAAAGCATGCGGGCCGCGATACCATCGCCGCCACCTGCCCCTTTAATTATTCAACCCGCATTGTACCGGCGGGGTCAGCGCGGTCCCCGGTACCCTTTTCAAACCAAAGCCAAACATTAAATAAACATCCGTTTTGGGGTTACTTACTCAATTTCACTGTGCTTTTATAATGAGCCTTCCAGCGCCGACTTCTATCAGCTGTCTGCCTAACCCACTTTTTCAAAAATATGGACTAAATATTATATGCTCGGTCACATGCCATATTTAAGACATTCCTTTCGTATTTTGCCAAAATTGTATACAATTTTCTTGCATTTTTAATCAAATGCCCGAGTATTTTTTCAGATAATATTAAATATTCGATAACTCTCTTGAAATATTTATTTCGCTCTCATAGAATTATTTTCATCGTTTGCATTGTAGATCTTACGATCGAAAAATATATCGATCTTTGGTTTTTCATTTTGTATTTGAATTTTCATGCGAAATTTTTTAGTGGAATATACGCTCTTCTCTCAATAATTAATGTATTTTACGAACATATAAAAAAGATTTTCATGAGTAAAATGAATAAGAAAAAATCTATAGGGTTTGATCCGATATCCTGTGCAATAAAATACATGTTTTTCATAAATAAATAGAAAAAAAACGTGATTCAATGATGTTTCCTAAAAATCTTTTGGCAAAAATACGTCCAGCTCACAAGGTGGAAAAGATTAAAAAACATTTAGATTCATGAATACACAAGTTTATTGATTGCATTTCTCTCGTTATTCAGAATTATATGTATTTCGGAGAATCTATCATTTTTTTAGCCAATATTTCTTAAACATTTTTAATCGGTATTTTACTGAATAAAGACATGTTTTATTCTGTTTTATCGATTTTTCCGTCTAAATTTTATATTTAAGGATTGAGATTCCGTTTATTCTAATTTTTATCACATAAATATATGTAATGAATTCATTAATTCCGAGTTAAAAAATTATACACCGGACTAGAAAAATTGGAAAATAGTTTTTCCGATAATATGGAGTTTTTATTATTATCGTTACCTAAAAGTGGTTGAAAATTTACGTCGATTTCAAGTAAAATATATAAATTTAATCTCGTTTTCTTATATTAAATGCACTCGATTGCATACATTTTTCAAATAAAACTTATTTTACTATATTATCTTCCGATGATTCTATTTTTTATCATACAAATATAAATCATTAATTTACTAATACAGTCAGCCCTCCTATAGCGTTTCCTATAAATAGCCGCTTTTTACAAAATTCCTTGTCAACCAAAGACCTTTATTTCGCTCGGCAATGTATTAAAGATTTACGAAATATTTAAATTGACTTTAAAAATATTAGAATTTTGTAGAAAACAGCGATTTACAAGAAACGTTATAGGAGGTTGAATTTTACTCTCATTTTCTTATTTATTTATTTATTCAGAATTATATATATATATCTGAACATCGATCATTTGGTTGTCAATTTTTTTCAAGTGTTCATTTTATTGAAATAAACACGGATCAATCGTTTTCTGAATTTTATATCGTTTCGTGTAAATAAAAATGATATATTTAACTTGGAAAATTTTTATGGAAATTTTTTTTTCATCTTCACTTAAAAATATTTAAATATATAACTGAAATTTTACTTCGATTTTGAATATAAATTATATATCATATATATATATTTATATTTAAAGTTGCTGTCGATAATAACCGCACTCGTTTACGTGGAATTTACCAGAAAATTATTTATCACAAAAAAACAGTAAAATTTGTATTGTTAAAATAATTCTTTACGATAATTATATCAGATTCAATCAGTGTTAAATCCTAGCATTTTATTTAAAAATCGCGTAAAGACACATTTATGTAAAAGCTCTAAAAATTATTATAATGTAAAGATGTTTTAATTTATTTCAAATTTGCATTTTAACCAAATTTATGTACGTTTAAAAAATGATTTCCTTAATTTTCCAAAAAAGGCATGATTTTAGTCACATTAAAAATATCATTAAAAATATTTGTTGAATTAACTTCAAAGATATTTTCTATCTGATAATTCGTCAAAATAATTCCCTCCCTAATTTTATACAGCTCAGCCGGCTCGATAAATGGCATATTACATCACTTGTAAATGCAAAACGCATGTCAGAGAGTTACACTCGGATATCTGATACGTTAATTTGTAATATGTGGCCCGGTGGTGCGCGTGCCCTTTGAACGAAAATTAGTCAGCACAAAGACAAAGCCTCGGGAAATGTGTTGATAATGAATGAGAAACGCCATACATAATGAATAGAAATGCTTTTCTAACGCTCTAATGCCTAGTCGACCAAATATACCCGCGCGCATATATAACGACTCGGGAAAATTCTCGAGAAAATTTAATAATAACGCTCCGATTTTAATATATACTTACTTGGTTCGATTGTCTCGTTCGGAATCGAACAATTCAATACGGCAGCTCTGGATCAGATTTTTTTTCACTTACCTTATCGCTAGATTAAATTTTCAATTCGATTCGAATAAATATATAAAATATTTATATTTTCTAAGAAAATCTATGAAAAATGTTGTAAATTGTTCCGAAAAAATGCATTGTTTCGAAACGATTTATTACATTTTAAAAACTACGGCGTATGAAAAATCTACTCACTGCAAACTGTTGCGCCGGAAAATCTGCTTTTCCGCTATCTGTTGCTCTCCGCTCGCCGCCGCTGCTCTTCCGACACTAGATATTTTATTTATTTATTTTACTTGCGATAGATATTGAATTCATCGTATTATTATCGGTCTATTATTTTAGGAAAAGTCTCCACATGGCGATTTTAATATTTTTGTCCGGAAAATTGGTGAAAATTGTTGAAAAGTTGTCGGAAAACTTCGCGAATCGGCGCGTTTGTTGGAGTCAAAGTTTCGCCTCGTTGCAAAGTTATCAGTGAAGTGTAACGGGTGTCGGTGGGTAGTGGGTGATGGGTGGTGGATGAGGCAGAGGCAGAGGCAGAGGCGACTGTCGCCGCCGCCGTCCGACTTGGGACTGGCTGCTGCTGCTGCGGCCTCGGCGGCTCTTGTAGCGGCTGGGCCGCCACGCCCTGCGAGTTGCGTACGCGGCTGACATGCGCTTTCCCGTCACAACTTGCGAAACTCCATCACAATTATATCCCCCACCCGACTCGGGGCGGTTTTAAGCCCTCGCTGGTGGATGTAGATTGCGTAAAAGACTAGATTTTTCCATAGATGTGCTTCAACACTCTAAACTTCTCGTGTGTTGGTATCGAAAATTCGCGGAAACTATGACAATGTATAGGAAAATTTTTACATTGGTGTCGGTAACCGTTAAATATTATTATTTTTCATATTCCACGGCAGAAGATATACTAATTTAGGTATAGCGAAAAGAAATGACCTTTTTTTAGTACAAAGAAAATAATTTCCATTATTATTTATAATGTCTCTCCACAAATTGGGCAACTTTTCGATGCCTCTTTTATAATAATCTGGCTCCTTTGATTTAAAAAAGGCATCTAGGTGATTGCGGACTTCTGCGGTTTTCTGTGTTAAAATTTTTGTTGCGAAGCGAATGCTCCATCCTTCGAAATAAATGATAATCTGATGAAGCAATATTAGGAGAATAAGGAGGATGAGGCAATAGTTCCAAGTTAAGCTCTTTAATTTTATCTGAGTGATCGTTGCTGCGTGCGCTCTCGCGTTATCATGCCGTTGATTATTTACTAACATTGATTTTTTTATCAATTCTGTCTTTAATCTGTCCAATTGCAAACTTTATACCTCTGCTGTGACTGTTTTGCCAGGTTTTAGTAATTCATAATGAATCACTCCCGAAATATCTCACCAGACACAAAAGATTTTTTTTAACGTCATACCAGGCCGAGTTGTTGTAATCGGTGCTTCTTCTGGAGAAAATCATTGCTTTTTTTATTAGGAGAGTTATAAAGAATCCATTTCTCATCTCCAGTAACTATTTTCTTATCCCGCTTGCAATTTACCGTCAAATTGCAATAACCGCTAAACGTTAAATAATTTATCCCATTACCGGTTTACCGGATACTTACCGGTAAATGAAAAAAATAGACGTGGATCAGATTCAATACTAGTTGGTCGGCAAGTCATCAGATGTTGAAATGCAATGTTCAAATATTTGACTTATTCCGAGTTCGAAATATGACATTTCTCTCTGAATAACATTGTTTATATCTTTTTTTGGTTTATCCAATTTATTTTTGTCGTTTATTTTTATATTTTTGTTATTTATTGCTAATTTAAGCTTTTCTTCAAGTGTTAATATTTTGACTATTTCTATCTCATCTTCTTCTCTGTGATTTTGTTCAGAAATTTTATAATTCTCATCCCTTGAAAAAACAAGCTTAGTTATATCTATGATTTTTGCCATTATTGTTGTTTTATTCGTTATATTGAATATTCCATGTTCGTCAAAATTATTTATAGGTCATTAAGATAATTAACCACATCGAAATATATCGTCCTTCTTTCCTTTATTCGAATTATTGGCTCTCTTTAAGTTCCTTGGCTAAAAAGAACTGTATTTAGACAGTTCATCAAGCATAAATTTTAATGTTATGTCGGCTGTATATAGATTTATGTCTTTACGAGATGACTATCATTTCCGGTAATTACAGATAAAATCATTTCCGGTAATTACAGGTAAATTTTCCAGTTTACCGATTAATACCGATGGTGCGTCTTTTGGCATGCCGTAAACGGGAATGAGTCTTTCATACTAATATTCCCCCCAGTGTCGAACCACGACACAGGTTAATTTTTAATATTATTTCAGTTGGATTGAAATTCATATTATTGATTTTATATAAATACTTATTGAACGCAGGATAATTGGCATTCAATTAATTAATTCCATCGTGCCAAATTAACCATATAACTATCATTTTTATAAAACATGCGGTGGTAATGGGTCTCTTCCTCTTACATACCTCCTGGCCAGCGTTACAAAGAATTCCCTAAATTCATAGTTTTCGTCGGCCACCTATCCGACTACTAACTTAGCTCAGTCCGCGATTAACTTACATTATCGAAATAATATGCATGTTACCTACAAGCCATAACACATGATGATTTTGTAAAAAAAAAAACCCTAAACTAAAGCCATTGGTCTTTGTTGAATTTTATTGATCTACGCCAAATAATACGCCGAGTAATGTTAATTTTAAGAAACCGTTGTTTTTTTCTGTAATAATCTCGTAATTTCCACAGTCTCGAGTGTTAATACTATAAATCAACATAGTTATATATGTATTTCCCCGTCGGTAGTCGACTGATATTTTTGAAAAACTCTATTTTCACGTCGATGAAACGGAACCTCAAATTCGATAAGTTCTCTATTTTTTCGATTTATTAAAAATAAGATTTTAATTTTAATTTTAAGTATTAGATTAAAATATTTTTACTTATATAGCATAATGTTTATCTCTTTAACCTAGCCTTTCCGATTGTGTATTGGATACCCCAAGTTTTTGATTTGCTCGAATAACTCTTTTAATATAAATCTTACATCTCGCAAACTTTTGTATTCGTCTAAAAAAAGTCTAAAGAATAAATATTATAAATAATCATTATCCTTTATTGTTTGCATTGCAAAAAAAATAAAAACAACAATATTTGCTTCATTTGCCACGGGCTGGATGCTTTTGTTGGCTTGCATCCGGTACGATGTGCCGAGTGGGAGTGAAACATACTATTAATACGTGCGGTTGATTAGTTAAAATAATAACTGAATAACTACAATATTTTTACAACATTAACCTATCCGTCACGGCTGTTTTGCCGTAACGGATAGGTTAATGTTATGTTTCATCTTGATATCTAACATTATTTTTTTATGATAATGCTATTCTATTGTATATTCTATAAGTTTTTCCTTATCCGGGAAATGTTAAAGATTAATTAAAAATTTTAATCGTTATTTTTTTAGATTAGAAAGGTTGTCTTACTTTGATGATTTTCAACACAAAAATAGAAGTTACTTTTAGATATAATGTTATTGAAATCAAATTGTAATAGTGCAATAAAGAAACTTAAAATATATTACAGATAAAATTCTTTCTCGCGAATTTCTATGACGCGTGAAAGAAAATGCTAAAATTGTTATCGTAAAACGCATTTCCAATTTAAAAAAAAATCACGCATATAGAATTAGACCTGTTTTTCTGAAAAGAGTTTCTCTTAACAAAATTCTAATAATAATTATGTGATTTTTCTATTCGCGTATTTTAGTGATTGAGTTATTTAAGTAATTCTCAAGTTTATCCAATAATAAATCAGTAAATAAAGATTGTTTTTAAATTTGTGGAAATGTTTTACTCTCTACTTACCATTTCCTCTTTTGCTCTAGTTTTTAGCTTATATATTTAACTCCTAAAGACCTAGTCCTCATTGCAATCTACATTCATTTTTTTTTCCCCTCAAGTTATTATCTAGTGTACCCCTTATTATTTATTCATTGTACTCTCAGTGTTGCCATGTACGAAAAACATGTTATATTTTTTCACGATGTCTCTATTCGAGCCCGCGTCTTCGATATGTCAGATTTTTGTAATTATTTATAAAAAAAAACATTAAACGCGTATGTTTGATGAAATTCAAAATCCCGTTTTGAATTCAAATTTTTCTCTATTAATAGATAACATATTCCAGATTATATAAAATTACAAAACACAATAGCAAAAGATATATTCATAATATTTATTTGTACACACATTTTTCATGGAATATTTCAATTTTTAGTAGAAAATTTGTTGTAATGTTGCTTCTTAGGCTTAAATCTTCTACCAACGGCATCGGCCACGGCTCTAAATCCCGCCATTGATTCACCATAAATCATTCCCAGTTTACTTGCGGGATAGACAAAATCGTCATTAGTATATTCTACAACCAAAACCAATGGGATTTTCACCACACCCATGGCATAATCGTCGCTACCACCGGCGGCAGGATACCAGCTTGCCGAATTAGAAACATTATATTCCGCACCGTGAACACTCTTTATTGCATTGGCCATTATTTTACCGAACAATTCCAGATCTCTCCATTGCCTCGGTAATCTATTGACGGCATATCCGTACGGATAAACGATGCGCTCTCCGTATGAGTGCATACTTAAATACAACACGATTCTGTTAGCATACTTATTTAAAGTGTCACTGAGTGCTATGGTTTCGAGTTCGGAGAGCGGTCTAGGACCGGGGTAGATTTCGGGATGGCATCTACTCTTGCTAACTCCAGATTCACCCCAATGATATGGAAAATTTCTGTTCAGATCTACCCCAAAGCATTTCGAATACGGCGATCTAGATCGATTTTTACGCCAGAAACGGTTCTGAAAATATCATCTCGATTAAAAATATGTTATGGTATTTATTGTCTTAAAAATATTACTGACTGCGGTATTTGATCTGGAAAATGTATAACCATCGGGATTAATCATGGGTATAATGTACCAATCCACATGTTTCAATAGATCAGTCGAATGCAATAATTCGTTGATGAGATTGAGAGCTATGGCATTCGTGACCCATTCTCTGGCATGAATATTGGCGTCTATGAAAATCACAGGTTTTTCCATGGCCGAATTTTCAAATATTTTCAACATATACAACGGCCTTTTTTCAAACGTTGTCCCAATTTGTTCTAATTCAGTGTGTTTAGGGAAATCTCTCGAAACTTGGAATAGAAAATCTTTGATCTGAAAATTTTTCATCATTATAATTTTATTTATTATATAAATATTTAAAAAAAAAACACCCACATTATCAAAGCAATTATAATCGTTTAACGTGAACGATCGTACGCAACTGAAACATAATAAAGCGATTAAAAATTGCATACGTAAATATTAATGTGCGAAAAAAAAATGTCAAAATCTTACTCTTGCCCTTTAACTTGAGACGACGTGGCATGGTACAAAAATAATACTGCAAAATTAAAGATAACGTAAATTTATCATCGCCATGGTGTAAATACCTTCTCAACGGATTAATTTCACTCCATCGGCTCCTCATAAATAATATTTTCTTAAGTAAATAACAAGTTATTTTTCGTCGCAAAAATCGCCATCGAATCATAATTACCGTTATAAACAAAAATGATTCTGCACTTCATCTTGCAATAGTCGACCGAATGCTACTGAAATCAATCAGATTTTATCAGCAATATGTGGATTTTCAATTAGTAATGCTTTACGATAATTTGCATATTTAAAAAATATAAATTACGTTTTTATTACTCGTTATTTTCTAAACATTCATAGAATTATAATTAAATCTAATTACGCAACGCGCATTATTCGCAAATATTGCATATAATTTCTCGTTAATCTAAAATTATTATTGAGTATCTGTACGGAAAACTCATATGCATTTATTATATCGTATATTTATACATAATATTGATTTTAATTGATAAGGATAATATTGATTCGTAACGTTATCTATTTAATCTTATCCTAGTGTACATAATATGTAGATATGATCTAAAGCTTCCCTCTGAAATAATACTATGATTACGTTCTCGTTTTATACATATCTACTAATATTATTTAATTCAATATATTTGAAGTATTATTTTATTTACATGCATTATTTTACTGCATCGTTTGATGCATTTTATTGCAGTAATGGTGGAAATCAACGTGCCGTCGGTAACTCACGATGCAATGAATCTGTTATATTCGTTAGAAAAATATATTACATTTATATAATGTTCATAATAATTTTCTAAACATAATTAAATGCATACGTATCAAACAAAGAGATCGAAAAAACGAACGATTAATTTTTATCTGAATATTCTAGGTTCAATATAACTGATCTGATCGAGATTATAATTTACCGTAATACAATATGTTGATCACGACTATATAAAATGATATCACTCTCTAATCACTCCAGTCATATATTGCAAAAAAATATAAATTAATTATTTATTTATGCAAATTTAATTAAAATCATTATGTGCAAATATTGAAGTTTAAATAATAAGTAATAAAAAATATCATTTTAATTTCACGGGTGGTATAAGTCAAATCTTTATAATATTTGTGTGTTGATACACTTATCTCTGACGTATCTTGACATTGGTAACCATATTAGATGTTTATTTATTTATAGCTGTCGAAATGGTTTGTTTACATTTGTAGAAAAAATGGAATATGTAGAAAGGTTTATATTTCAAAACAACGCCGTTGTGATACCTCAGTCTCCGTATTCGCCTCCATGCGTTTTCTTTCTACTCTGCAAGATGAAAAAAAATATAAAATAACGATGTTCAGTGAGTATTGAGACGATAAAGTCACGGATACGACGAAAAGAGTTCAAAGGATGTGAAAAAAACATGAAAAGACGACGTATTGCCAACATTGAAGAGATATAGAGACAGACGCTTCTAATATTATAAAAACACTGGCACACTCTATGATGAGATATTGTAATATAACTAAGAAAAAATAATATTGAGAAAATAAAAACCTTGTGTTTTCTCTATTTTTGAAAATGAAAAAAAATCATGAATAAACTACGTTTTGCCAACACTGAGTAGATAAATACATAATCATTAAAGGAGCTAAAACCCATACCGAAACAACCCCGGGCCGCGGGTTGCTCACCCCTGATGTAGAGATTGCTTTAAAGAAGACAAAATAAATATTGAAGAATGTTTTTATTTTTTGTACTTTCGACACATCATTCATGGACCCAAATATCGCCTTTTGCACATCATGGAGGGAAAAGTGTATGGTGAAACTTTGGTTGAGAAGAAAGAAGCTGTCGTGGTTCTGCAACATTAGAATAACGTCTAGAATTGTCCAACTTGAATAAAATCGGCAAATTTATGGAGAAAAAACATGGCTAGTATATCGCCTATATCCTAAAATGGACAAGGGGCTTGAAGAAGAAAATAATTCTTATTTTTTAAATTTAATTCGCAATATTTTATCACTCAATAATTTACCTTTAGATATAGTTAAAAACCGGCATAAATATTTTGCGATGGACAGATGCTTTTACAGTTACTCTCAAAGCGCCAAATGCCATTTAATATATGTTTTAAAGATGCGGGGGTAATGAGTCACTTGCACTTACATTGCCCCCTAGCCAGTGTTAACCGTGACTGAGCTAAATTAGTAGTCGAATAGGTGTCCGACGAAAACTATGAATTCAGGGAATTCTTTATAACACTGGCCAGAGGGTATTTAAGAGGAAGATTCCCACTAGCTCCATGTTTTATAAAAATATGTAATTAGGTGTTATTGTAATTAATTAATTTAATGCCAACTTTCATTCTCTCTCTCTTGGTCTGTTAACATTCGGAGATGTAGAGCGATCCACTTTTTCTCCTTCGTCGGCAATGTCTTGTCGTTGTTTCGATTTGTCATTTTGCTTCTTCGGAAATTTAACTATCATTCGTTGAATAAATAATTATAAACTAATAATATAAATTTCAATCCAATCGGTTATGCAAATCTATCACAGTTAAAAATAAATAAAGAAACCGTAGATTTCATTTGTAGGTTTGGCTATCAGAGTACTAACTCAGTCGCGACTAACTTACATCATCAAACTGATTGTATGTTACCTACAAGCCATGACACTGGTTGTATTATATATTTAGAAAGAGGAGGACGGGTATTTTTTGTTACGTATCCTTTGACTTGTGTCATATAAATATGTAATAAACATGGCTGAAATCTGTAATATTTGACAGAGCATTGTGATCCGTCCCCCGCCGGTGAAACAAGTGTTCGCGAATACAAAGTGTGCTCGCTTGACAGACGGACGTTCGCAAACACCCAGAGCAGGGACAAGGTGGACGCTCCGAGCCGGACAAAGTTTTTTAATTGAAACCGGCAAAGTTTAATTTATACTCGAGCGGAAACAAATATTGCGATCAGATATGAAATATCGTATTTCGGATTTATCCCTTTTGATATTTGTTAGCGTCCGTTTGCTCAGCAATAACAACCGGGCGGGGGCCCTCTCCCACGGGGACTCACAAAGGGAAACTTTCCGAAAGGAGACTCTGTAATATGCAGGCAGCTGGCAACTTGTTAAAAAGGAACTATCGCCTTACTCAAATATTGATCGCTACATACTAGTCCGGCTCAAATTAATTGTCCACGTGTTTCATAGACTCGGACATCGGATCAGCCCTTGTGATGTTCGTGCCGAAAATCTTGACAACTCTCGTCTTGATCGCGAATACAAATAGCGAACGTATTTAATACTTGTTGAGCGGTTTTATGTACCTGATACAATTTGACTTTAAGTCGATGCAAAAGTTTTAAACTTTGATTACAAAGGCAGGATAGCTTAATCGAAACTATCTAGACATAGTATATTAATTAATAATTTCATAAAACATATTGATCGCGGAGAAATTTATGAATGACCGCAAGCATATGTGGTTACTAAGATAATATAAAAGCAGTTTTGAAGAAAATAATATTTATATATTTTTTTCGATTATTAATTTAATTAATTTAAACATAGATTACTTTAATTTGTGTTATATTAAATCATTTGTTTGTTTAAAAATTAAATGTTTCAAAAGTGACTTAAAATAGACGGCGCGGGACTGCTTAGGGTCGCAGCGCAACACAGCGCTTAACGACGAGATTCCCCCTACCCCGCTGCCGACCCGCATCCATCGGATACGCGACGCTGGTAGCGCTGACGAGCAGACAGCGTTCTTGCTCTAAACCACGCGACGTAACACTAAATAATAATTTAATTTATATTTTCATATACATGATATATAATCAATAGACACATATATATGAATACAGGTGTTTTACGTCAAATACACCCTTTTACAAAACCAATACACCCTTTTGCAAATCAAATGCATCTTTTTGCAAATCAAATTGACCCCTTTTCAATAGACATTTCAATAGAAATTGGGTATATTTGATAAAAACCTATACTATTTGGTTTTA
The DNA here is from genome assembly GCA_022495035.1 of Philopotamus ludificatus. Lineage (NCBI taxonomy): Eukaryota > Metazoa > Arthropoda > Insecta > Trichoptera > Philopotamidae > Philopotamus > Philopotamus ludificatus. The sequence goes on from JAGXCT010035011.1 coordinate 18,228, forward strand.
ATATATTCTAATACGTTTAAATAAATGAAGTATTAAAACAACTGCCTTGCAAAAATAATAAAGGCAACAATGCATTATACTTTCTTGAAAAATGTCAGCTGCTGCAGTCCTGCTCTCCTTATAGTAAACGAAACACAAGTTAGTAGATCAAGAAGCTTGGTTGAAAAAAATCTTATTATATATTTTTCCGAACTCCAAAGCTTACAAATCTCTTTGATGGAATGAATATAATTCATATAAAGCTTTTGAAAAGGACCTTTAATACTTGTTTTCCTTTGGGCTGGGTAATTTCTTTAAAAATGACTTAAAAATCTTATTTCATTAACTATTGAATGATATTATTTAAATTGGACAACTTAATATTTCACAGTTTTCTAGCTGCGCCAGATATTTTAGTACGTAATTTATAATAGTTAAAATAAAAATATGTTTAAAAAAAATCACTGGAACTAAGTCTTTTTCATGGACACATTTTTTTAGCTACATATCTTTCTCTGCCAGACATACTGCAAAGTTTTAACTAGTCTCAAATCAAAATTAAAGACTAATAATGCATTCCACTGTACAGTGCTGACCAACCTTTACTAACCGAGTTATTTTAAAATCATAAAAATTATTAATTGTGATATCTCAATTCGACTCGATTTCTTTTATTGGTTTTAATATTATTTAATACCGAGAATAAGGCCTCACTAAAGTATACTGAGGAAAAAAATTGTGAGTAAAATCATCGCTTGTTCCAAGCACTCCAAATTTTGATGTTTTGTAATTATATGTTCAGTTCATTAATATGATCAGAGGGATCTCTAAAAAAACATCAATCTGTTGATCCACTTAAAACTTTTGTATTATTTTTTTCCCTTCTAACCTAGCCGTACCGATGGGGTCTACATGGGATCCCAACTTTTTAATTTTTCTCGAATAACTCTTTGTATTATTCTAAAAAAGAAATATTATAAATAATCATAACAATATTCGCTTCTGTTGCCATGAGCGCGATGTTTTTTCTCGCTCGCATCCGGTACAATATGCCAAGTGCGAGTAAAAAACGTATTAGTGACACATGCTGAGAGAGCTCAGTCAGCAGCGTTTTCTTAGTCAGTCTGCGACGAGACATGTCATTTACACGTTTATGTCAAGATTTAGATGAAGAATCTATGAATATCTAAGTTTAATTTAAAAGATAGTATAAAGCCGGCAAGTTAATTTTTTGTGGTTGTGCAATAAATCAGAGAAGCGCCGTCCATATGGCCAGATTGTGCGGCGCACAATCGCAGATTGTGCGGTGCCAATTTATTCAAATGAATTATATTTCTTAAAATCGACATTAATTAATATATAACACAATATAAGTGATTTCCCGCTGTCTTTTCAAGCACACCAGACGTACAGATTACAAAACTGTTATTTTTTGCTGAGAACTATTTATTATTTAAGTCATGTTCAACTCGCGATACCGGTATCAATCGCTCATATGAAATATCTTCACAATTCCGGATTTTACTCCGTTTTTATATCCGCATTGAATCTCGGATTGAATCGGAGATGGGCGAAAGAGGAGGGCGTTTAGCATAACAAGGACTGTCCGCAGTGGTGTAACGTCGCGTATCATTACGCCGTTTTTCCGCGTGGCTTTATTGTGAGGTCCGCAGTTCAGAGCCCCCTGTTAACTGATTTCCCGGGGGCACGATCGATTCGACACACGATACAGACGTACGACACGGCGAGGAGCATGCGGCCAGGGCGGGGCCCCCCACGTGCCCCTCGCCGATGGGGGACCTCATCACGAGAGTGTCATTTCACAATACTGCATGCAAAATGAGATCGGCCACACAAGACAGTCGTATTGCGGCATCCGCGATCAGATCCCAGGGCCCTCGTTGAAACGCTCTTCGCGTGATTAAAGACAAACGCTCTCGAATCTCGATTGCATTGGACGACAAAAGAATTTTCTCATATATTTCGTACCTGGAACGGACTACGCCCACATGCACCAGGCATAGAGAGATACCAGGTATTCTAGATAAACGGAATATGCTGATAAAGTTTTCGAATAGTTGTTACTTGATGTTAATGAAACTGGAGTAGACGTGGGAGTTGTCCCGGGGGCAGACGACCACGTACATATGTCAAGCGAATGAATATTGCACGCGAAATTCACTTATATTAATCATTTTGCCTCTGTGCTAAATGGCGAATGCAATATGTAGCGAGTTTCCGTCGATGCACGTTTCAGCGATGAGTAACTGAATAGAAATTTTGCTTATATTATTAATTTTGCGCAAGATTTTCCGTTCGCCTCCTCCTCGACAAAATAACATCAATGTTGCCATTGCGAATGAAGAAAGTTCCCAGTAATTGCAAAATAATCCCGCACAGCTCCAGGGAATGGTGCATACAAAATTGCAAACAGGCAAATAACAGCGTTAGCGAACATGGCACTTAAAAGCCATTCCATTTTTCATCATCATTTCAAATATTATTATTATATATATATAAAAACATCTTGCATAATTCACGATCAATATTTCACGATAATAACTATTTAATCACTAATCCGTGTGTCTTGTCCGGTTTTTCTCTCCTTGTTCGTTCCGTCCTTCTCCTCCCTCCTCCTCTCCAGACGACATACGTACCCCCTCGCCACGTATACATTTCCTATTGATATTGCTCCACATTCTTCTTCATTTCCTGTGGAAGGGTGTCTCACTTCCTGCCCTGTAGAGCTTTCGGCTTTAATTCTACACTTGAGCCTCGTCGCTGGGATTTTCCCGGAGTTTTCCTAAATTAAACTTTAATTGTAAATACGTACCGAGACCACTATAAAGTCATGAAAGAGTTTCTATATTCTATATACGCAGATAAATAGTTTATACATTTATACAGATAAACCATGTGAGTCAAGAGTCAATATTGACTGAATTCGCATCGGTTTATTCGCTATTTTTCCACCAGCTAAACTCTTTCGGTACTCATCGAATTATTAAATACAAAATCCTTTTTTATGCGATTTACACAATAAAAAATGATAAAGAAATGTAAATATTTTCTAATGATGTCAAAAATATAAGCGAAAGTTGGGAGAATTACCAAATTGTAGGCACCATGTGTATCAATGCATTTTTTTCTCTACTTGTATAATATTAGAATAAGATCATAGTCAGCCAAGAACGCGCCGTTCATATGACTAGATTGTGCGGCGCACACAGGCGCCAGATAATTAAGGGCGATAAAATAAGAATTTATTATATTATATACAATTCTCTTCAATATTTACTCTGAAAAGTGGGGATCAAATCTTAACCAATACCTTACGATATATCCAAGACACTGTGCACATTTAGCAAGTAACGAAAACTTCTAAAAATGACGGTACGACTCAACTTGCCATGTAGACGGAGCCCTAGTAGATACTGCCAGATGATATAAGTCGAATCAAGAGGCTAGGACGATAATTATACGGATGAACCTAATTTAGCAGACATAATTTGAGTCGATCTCTTAAAATCTTATATGTTATTTGTCCTTCTGTAGGTAGTAGAGGCGTGTTCATAGAAAAGGCGTATTAAACGCCTAGAAACCTTAAATATGGTTGTACAGTCACTCCGTATCAGTTGAGTGGATAAATTAAAATTGATTTAGATGATGTCGTGAATGTACAAGGAGCGAGAGATTAAAAAAACATTAAAATAAGAATCTCATTCGCTTTGGTCATATAATCCATATCGTCAGATTGTGCGGCGCACACAAGCGTCAGAAGATTAAATAAATGAAATGTATTTTTTATTCTGCACTTCATTGTGTTCTGCACACTGTCGGCGCGCCACTGAGTGCAACTCATTCTTTAGGATAAGATTCAAGGAAGACAAAGATCGAAAAACCAAGGATGTCCTGATTGAATCTACGAGTGGTTTTAGGTAGATGCCACCTTCTTGACAGGACAAATGTGGTCTTAATGATCGCTAACGTCCATTAGCAGATACGGAATGTTGTTCAAAAACATATATGATTGAGACTCCTCTTAAAGATGTTCAAAGTCAAGCTCTACAAGACGCAAACTGAAGTAAAAGATCCTGAAAAGGGTATTTGAAGCTGTATTGGTTAGCAGATTCGGGTCACGTTTCAAAGATCCAGGACAGTTAACTAATGAAAATGCTCGTGATCGATAAGCTTTCTTATTACACGAGGAACGAATGAGCCAAGCTGTGGTTGGTGCACTATATGTATCAATGGAACTTTGGACAGATGATTTAGCAAAGTTAGTGTATTTCGTGGCCAATGAAAGACGCTGTATCGACGAAACGAATTTAAGACAATAACCATTGATTTTATCATATATAACTATTCAAGTTTTTTAATTCGTTTTTGAGACTTAATAATTAATTTATTATTTAAAATGTATATATGTTTTTATCAGTATGTATATGCAACATTCTGATTCAAAGAAGCAATATTTGCTTATTATCGTAGACGGGCATCTTTGAAGTGAATTACGTCTCTTGAAATTTATCATACGGTTTTATAGCATCCACTGTGAAATTACCCTTCAAAGAAAAATCTGCTACTACACACAATATCGCAGATTATTGCTCGGCTCTTCAATTTAAAGCCGTAATATTGTATGGAGGACGTAGGAGCTCAAGTCGCGACGATAATTTTCAATAGAAAACCGCAACACTACACACTGGAAACAGTCGAATGGTCTTGGCAGCTCCAATTAATTATGAGCACAAACTAATTTTAAATCTCTCACTCAACTAATTTTATAATAATCAACGGCGCCGTATTCGGATAAATGATATGCCAATTTAAATAATCAGATTAAATTCTGCGAAAGCTGCGCTGAATATTATTACCGAGCAATCTCTGAAGGAAAATTTTTAGCATGCAGGGTTGCCCCGACCGACGTCGACTAGATGAAAATGTTACGCAAAAAACTTAATTCGCTTTGACAACACACTGACGTTAACTTCCGACGTAGCCGAGCAAAGGCTTCCGAGGAAATATGGAAAACATTGCAGGGGCTTTTTCCACTTTCTGCTATGCAAAATGAAGAAAGCCATAGTCGGGGAATTCGATGAAGGATATTATATTCGGTGCTTTGTTATCATAATATTTGCAATCCAATCTTCATTAATTTTATCAGATATACGAAAATATAAATAAACATAATTTTATTATGAGTAACTTAATCACTAACCGTATTATTTTAATTATCGCTAAATAATACAGTCCACATTTTGCTTTATCACCACATATTTTATAGAATTATTATTTATTTTAATTTAAAATGTATATACAATTTACCCTCCAATAGCGCTATAGAGCTATAGTGCGGCATGTGTGACAATCCCTCCTATAGTGCCTTTTTCTACTAAACGCTAACTTTACAAGGTCAAATTATGTATTTTATAAATATTTTCGCGCGAAATAATGGTCAATACTCTTTTAAAATATTTGAATGGAAAAATGTTTAATGTATTGATTTCCTTCAATTTACAAAATACAATTAAATAACCTAAACCAAAATTTTGTATATGTGCTTAATCTTATATAGCGTGGTATTTAAGTCGACGTTATAGAATGGTTGACTGTATTTAACAAGTTCAAGTTAATCATCGAATTACTTCTGGGTCGTAATTTTCAGTATAGCGTTTAGCTCCTTGCGCGATTCTGTCTGTTGTTTTATCAAAAATTCGTTTCATTGTCCATATTTTCCAAAATATGGACAATGAAACGAATTTTTGTTATGTATAAATGTTACACATGAGTCAGACAATTATAGAAAATTATTTTTATTTAATATTATTCGGAAAAAAAGGTTATAAGAAAAATCGTGTCGGGAAAACTCGCGAAATTCTAATTTCATTTCTAAATAATTCATTTTCGATTAGATATGACGTAAAAAAACATCCAGTTTTGACTCGTGGGTAAAGTGACTCAGTATAACCGGCGCGGAACTGCTCCGAGCCGCAGCGCAATACATCGCTTAGCGACAAGAATCCCCCCACCCCGCGGCCGACCCGCCCCTATTCAATACACGACGCTGGTAGCGCTGATGAGCAGACAGCGTTCTTGCTCTACACCACGCGGAGTATCACTAAGGATAAATTTAATTTATATTTTCATATATATAATAGATAATCAATATACATTTATATATTAATATATAATATTTTTTTATATAATAGTCAACATAACCCTGCATAATGTTGACTAAATACCCAAGTAATCTTTGATAATTACTCAACAAAACAGTGCACCCCTGAAAAAATATGTGCATGTTTGTGTACACATACCTTATATTCATAAATAAATCTGGTATCTAACGGATTTCTCACCACAGAACCAGTATACTCTGGGAACCCTAATCTGTTGATCGAATACCGAGACTAACCCCCTCCTACTTGCCTGGACACAGTTGAGAGGGTAAAATCCGATGCCAACATGGTAGAAGATGTACGTCCAATGCCAGCAATGGCCAAGAGAAGGAAACTCTTTACAAAAAACCGCATACCAAGACGGCTTGGATCCCCGCGGTATGGACACGAAAGGGGAGCCCTCACGTCACGTGTGGGACTCAGGTTCCTTTGGCCTCGACTACCATGCGAGAGTTTGGTAAAGGCCCATGCCCTCAGCGAGTGAGAGCCTTGTGGCTGGCAAATGATAATGATAATAATATAATATATATATTTTTCTTCAGTTTACTTGGGGGTGCTACAGCTCCCCAGTGTATATATTTATTACAAATAAAATAGCAGATGCCATATTCTCGAACATTCTTGTTATTTTTTTTTTATATTTTATATAAATAAAAATTTCACAGTCTCAGACTACGGAACATACAAGAATGTATTTGAATTATTTAACACCTGCTATGAACATTAGAGTCAAGAGTGTAAAATCAAGCTTAATTTTTATGATATAAAATCGAATTTTCTTTTAAAAATATAGTCACCGTAGTCAAAGACCGTGTTATATTAAAAAAGTGTAAAAAATTCAAGTTAACAAGAATCGAGCATACTTATTTTTTTATTAGTAACTGATTTCATGAATAACATGAATAAAAATCCCAAGACGTATTTAATATATATTTAAAGAAAATATTATCATGTTTAGTAATAAAATATGTATATATTGTGACTATCATTGTTTTATTATGATGAATATGATTTAAATCCCCTACGGCACGATTTAATTTCACGCCCAACTAACTGATGTCATATTCGTACATCAGTTTTGTCATAAAATATTTACCCCTCGGTAAAATAAAAATCATCATGAATAATAACAAATAGGTACAAGTTTAGCATGCCATTTTTATTCCATCCAGAATCTGGATGCGACAGCTGCTGTCAACTATTCTCTGGATATCTTTTTTCGCATATACACATTGAAAAACAATTAAAAAAATAATAATTCACATCCGTTGGAATAAATATTTATTTAAAAAATACATTTACTATGTACACTTTAACAACTGTGTACTATGATAATTTATAAAATGATAATAGCGCAGAATGTCCCTGATTATTCAGTATTCTAAAATGTTACGACCATGTCAAAGTTAACTCGTCTGTAAACAATTTATGCGACATCGCATTATCATGAAATATGCATTTTAATGTTAATAGACGTGTAGTGACTTGAAAATTAAAAATAAAAAAAATAACTGCAACATTATTCGCTCGGAGATATTAATTTTATCGTACAATTTAAAACATTTTTCCGTTGCTTTGACGCCATTATTCCTTTTTTTTTGACCAAACAAATGAATCCATATAAATTCAAAAACAGATCAAAGAGCAATTTTCTTTAATTTAAGTTGCTGTATAAAGAGGAGCACTTGTATTATTTCAGTTAATTTATTGTGACTCCCAAACTTGGTCACAGGAAATGAGAAACCTTAGTAATCACATCAATTATATATTTTTTTTGTACGTCAATTATATAAAACATCAATTAAATAAAAGCCAATCATTTTT
>JAGXCT010035012.1:13395-23931 GCA_022495035.1 Philopotamus ludificatus
CACGTGTGAGACTCAGGTTCCTTTGGCCTCAACTACCATGCGAGAGTTTAGTAAGCCTCATGCCCTCAGCGAATGAGACCCTTGTAGCTGGCAAATGATGATGATGATGATATACCAGGTATATGAACTTATTATATGACAACGTCATGAGTTGAATGATTAACGTTAAACAACCAGACATTCACACAAAATAAATGAAGTCGACTAAGATTCCATGAAAAATTTGATAATTTCTTTACTAAAATGATGCAACCTTGAAAAAATATGTATGTGTGTGTATCTTTATCTCCATATGTCTCTAACATATTTCACACCACAGAACTAGTACGCCCTGGGAAGGAAAACCTTAAAATGGTCTAGTCTCGATACTTTCCTTCCTCTTCCTTTATTCATCCCATACTTGAGAAGGTCTTTTCCATGATGAAAGTATTGCTATTACGCGACATGGTTAAATATTAATAATCACTTGCGACTTGTAACTTGTTAAAAGCAGATAACGCCTAGAGAAGATTAGAACGTATACAGTGTTACACCCCATCCTACTAGCCTGGACATAGTCGAGAAGGTAAAATCCGATACCAACAGTGATAGAAGATACACGTCTAATTTCATCAATGGCCAAGATAGCGAAAATTCTTACCAAGATGGATTGTGTCCTCGTTTATTAGATTTGTTATATCTGATGTTTTTTGGGATTTGCAACCTGAATGATGAATCTTGGGATTTGCAAACTATTGGGACCCTAAGCTATTTGTATATAAATTCTAAATGTCAGAAACTTTTTGCGTTTATCTAAAAAAGTCTAAAGAATAAATAGTATAAATAATCATTCAAATAAAAACAATATTCGCTTATGTTGCTACGGGCGCGATGTTATTTCTCGCTTGCATCCAGTACCATGTGCCAAGTACGAAACGTACGATTGATATGTGGGGCGATAGCTTATCATTTCCGTGTCGTATTCATTAGTTAATAAATCCAAATTATGAAGCAAATCACTCATAGAATAATCCATTTAATCAGGATATTGATGAATTTTTTTATTTGAAATTATTTTAATAAGTTATTCTTGTAAAAACCCCTTTGGCAACGCATAAAAGCGAGATAAACGACTGAATTCCGTATCAATAAGGAAAGTCTTCTCAAAAAATATAATGGTATTTGTTTCATAAAAAATATCTCAAAATAATTATATATAATAGTTTTAACTATGAGATAACGAATTTCGAATTAGATGAGTTTTAATATTTAATCAGAGTTGATTTTCATATAAAAAAAATGCACATTCGAATGTATATAAATAGATATGTATTATTAATATGTACACACACAGATGTTATTACCGTGGGTTTCCCTTCTAATTCTATTTCGAGTTGGAGATTTCACAAGAGTCTCTTTCACCATGATCCAAAAGGCTATCAATCATCAGTGACGTTTTCTGCAGAGTCTTCTCGGCGGAGCAAGCCGACCCAGTCACCTCGTTGCAACTGGAATTGCTGCAGTTGGACACGAGTCCGTCAAACGTGGACTTGGTGCCGTTGCTTAACCTGCTGTCGTTAGCCAACGCCACGTGATATGAGGAAGTATTGTTGTTTTCGAATATGTTCGTTTGATGGTCGCAGGACGCCGCCATTTTAGCCTTGCAGTCCGTGCTGTCTGCATTCAACACTTTGGCACCCCTACCGCTCATATAATCGAAACAATTAACGGGGTTCTCCAAGTTGACTTCGTTGATGATACCACTGTTTTCCGTGTAGACGTCGCTGACGTACTTCTCTTGTCGTTTGGAGGCCGCTCCCATGGAGCAGCTGTCCAAGCCGGCGAATTGCGCCTGCTGGGCGTGGTAAGAGAACGAGAACTGGTCTTGCGGCTGCGGATGGAACTGCGACGGAGTCAAGTGGTTCTGGAAGTTGACGAGGAATCGCTCCTGAGGGTTCAGGTAGGTGGGGAAGCCGGCGTGAAAGGCGGCGGAGGTCGAAGATCAGGCGGAAGCTAGTTGCCTCCACACCGTGTGTCACATAGAGTTCATGTATGGCCAAGAGAATGAGCTTCCAGACAGCAGCATGTCCCTGATTAACGTTTCTATAGGCGTTTTTCCCACTAGTCTCACGAAAAACAATTGTTCAATCACTTGCGAACTAACTGTCCTCAGCGACGGTAACCTTAACAACAGTTTGCCAAATCTCGTGGGCTGGTTGGGGTATTGCGTTCGGCAATACTCTTCCAGTGCACACTGAGACTTCTCCTGAAGACCCTCGATGTTGGTGACGTCCGACAGGCCGCAAGCATCTAAAACAATCGAAAAGAAACACGTTAATAAGTTAATTTGAATTTATAAAGCGAGCGACTGCTGTTTGGCGACAATTTGGGATACAAACTTGAAAAGGATTCGCTCGGCGACTTTCTGTTTTGCGAATTAGGCGCGAGAATAAATTTGCTGAAACTTTGAACCTGAAATCTCTTTGTGACTCCGACAACTGTATAAATTAATTAGGCGCGATAATATATATATTTTTGGATGAAATATCGCCGCAGGAAATCGTCAACAAGAGGAAGTGCTAATAGTGTTGAGGGACATAACTCACTTTGCTTTCACGCAATTGAATCCTATCCATGTTATTCACTCTTGTGAGCATCATTTATATGACATTACGTACATAATATCAAAAAAAAAATAAGGGATCATCTATCAAAAAATATTTTAATCATAGGCAACATCCGTATATCTATCAGTGGCGGAATTTTATTATTATGTATACATTAATTCTGTTCTTAGATTTTGCGACATAAATTATTCAATGACACTATCGTGAAGTGTGCCCTCCTGTTATACTTTTATAAGTATTTTTTTCTCCATTGATATTAGGTTTAGACCAGTGATTACCAAAGTGTGAGCCGCGGTTCCCCAGGGAGCCGCGGTGTTGTCATAAGGGCGCCGCGAAATATTCAATTAAACAATTCGGAAAATTTGTGGGAATTCCCAATTCTCGAAATTTTTGCGCCATCTTTTTGCGCTCGCTTTTCTCAAGAAGGTCAAAAATTTTGAAAAAAATCGGATGTATCAGGGAACCGCGGAAAAATCTGATGTTTTAAGGGAGCCGTAAACCGAAAAAGATTGGGAACCTCTGGTTTAGACATGGTCTTTCCTGACATTGTGAGCTTCGATAGCATGTTTTAGTTCTGTTTAGAGCAGAAATTGATTGTTCTGCTGACGCAGTGGTACTTGGAATAGTTAAAATTAGTTTTCATAGTTTATAAACTTCTTGAAACCCTCACTCAAGATTATTTTTTTCATTCAATTCATGAACAGATTTTTTTTGAAAATTCGGAGGATGAATAAATAACGCTAAGCTCGTTTTTTAAACGTAAATAATCAAACAGTGTTTCATAAAAAAAAATTAGATTAATAATTAAACTATTCGAAAAAATTTCATTAAATTGAACATATTTTTCATTCATAAGGAGGTGGAAGTACTCTAATTTTGACATTGCAGAAAATCGGCATTCGATTTTATTGCATACGCTATCGACTATTGTATTAAACAACTGACTAAATCCTGTCATTTCTTCAAAAACTGAATCATTATTCAGCAGTCTGTGTTGTTGACATGTTCATCATTTTTTTCAGATACATAAGAGTCCCATAATTTTTCGCCATTATTCTCTTGCTCATTTGTAAGTAGTTGCAAAACATCGATAATTTTTATACAACAATACAATACACCCATCCCTCGCTTAACACGGTTTCAGTTTGGTTGAAAAAAAAATTTTTTCGATTAAATCTTGCTATGAAGACGTGCGCACAGTTGCGAGAATTTTCAAGAATAACGGTTAGAGTATATCTGGACGACAACTGTTCATTTTACTTAACCTATAAACATGGAAATTATTATTATCTCACGTTCAATAGGAGGTGGAGGATTGGAGGATTTAGCTTTCAACGAAATTGATGAACTGTTTGAAGAACAGGAGCTAAATGAAAAAGAATTAATTGATATGACCACAAGAGTTCCTCCACAAGGGAATCCAGAGCGATACCAGAGACACTGAAGTTTCTGGTCAATTTCAACGATTACTGCTTAAATCAATAAAAGATGGGGTTGCAAATGGCAAGAAATATAGAAATCCATTTCCTAAATAATGATTTAGATATTGATCGAGCTTTGAAATTTCAACGAGAAATTAAACAATGCGTTGCAAGATATGAGAAGATTTACAAGAATATCAAAAAAGATAAACAATCACGGATTACCGATTTTTTTGAACTACGACGAAACATAACAGAAAATGTAATCGAAAGTAGTTATGGTCATCATCATTCAGCCAATAAAAAGAAGAGAAATCCCCATATTAATATCTTCTAGTGATATAGTTCATAATGTTTCAATAAATTTTCAGTTCAATCTACTTATTTCTTCAATATTTTTAAAATATAACCTATCCTCTCTTTTTCATACATTTGTTAGTCTCGCTTAACACGTTTTCGTTTAACACGGTGATTTAACAGAACCTATATTCCGTGTTAAGCGAGGGATGGGTGTATATCCAATGATTTAGAATGTAAAATATTGTATAATACATCAGTAATTCCTAAAAGTTTAGAAAATGTTTAGAAGTTCTCTTGTTTGAGAATCTTACAAAAAAATCCAAAAACGTCGTGCTCTTATTACCGTATTAGAGCCCCAAAATTCACAATTTTTCAGGTCGTTTCGAAAAACGTCTGTGAATTCATATTTTTTAGATTATAGTATCTATATGATTCACGCAAATGACTAAAAGTATAATTATATTTTTTTAGCGTCGATTTGAGCTCTAAACATTATTAGCGCAAATTGAGGGATGGGCTTGATGGTCTATTTATACATGTCTAATTAATACGTTTGATTTGTTACGTCCATTTCAACGGCGGAAAAACCTCACCGTTCATTGTGACGAAGCGCGCTTATTTTTAGCACGTCTCTTTATTTAGCATTATTGTATAATTTATAGTCTTCGCTGTCTTTGGATGGCATTTTTTTTATCATTTTAGAATACACGTGTTGGTCAATTAAGTACAAACAAGTTTACAAGATGAGCGAACTCTAAAAATAACACTGTGCAATGTCATACTTCAATAAGAGACGGACCGAAATTATTGAAGCGGATGACTATGTATAAAAAAATTTCATCTCACAGCAATTGTCGAGGATTCCGCAGCACGGCCAGAGACACTTACGACGCTTTACGATCAAAGCGACAATTATTCACTTGATACACAAAAATGATGGGGTACCCATCTTGGCTGACGGCAGCGTGCAGCAATTGTGTCTAATTGCTCTCTTCAACGATTACTGACACGTCGAACAACGCAGTCGATAAGACAGTGCGTCCTCAGGATCAAAATCTGAGGGTTAGCCCGTAGGTCATCGAAGCATAACTGATTCGGCAACTAAATGATCAATTAAATGAAACGGAATGGGTAGAGTGGGTGAAATTCAAGATTTATAGAAGAGGAGCCCCTATAAACCTATTTTAATAGAAGGGTCAAATGAACGGGGTCACGTTACTCAACCACAAAACAAAACGTATGGGAAATACAATATACGACTGTTTTCATTTCGAATTTTATGCCCGATATTATTATATTCAGGTGGAGATTTTCGGTGATACAAATCCCATCCTCCCCAAGGAGCTTTAGCACACTGGGGAAGCTCCCTTCAATACTACGACGTCAATCATTACGATTAAAAATGGTGGAAAAAAAAATATATATATAATAATATAGCATCGTCCGATGTGGCCAATGTCAATAATTGCATCAAATCATGACTGTATTGTGAATCAGAAAACATGGCTCCAATTGGAGCGCTCTACGCTCACCCACTTTGTTTGATGGGCACAAATGAGCAGAAAGGGTCAATTTTATTGACACCATCTATCAATTTAAAAATGGGAATATTTCATTGATTCAGTTTAATATCTCGGCATGTGGAATGTGTGTGTTGTTGATTGTGGCTAATAAAAATATTAACACAAAAAATTAAAAACAATACGAAAGAAAATCCATCAATTACAATAAGCATTTTGGGTGGGTAGAACCAGTTTTCAATTGATTTTGGTTGAATTAATCATTATTAATTCATTTAAATATGATTTTTTACAATATAAACGTCTTTAAAAAAATAAACGCGTGAAAAATAATGGTTTATGGGACTTTAATTATATCTGGTGACTCCAACTCTAATATCGCAGACCTCTGAACAATTGTTTTAAGTAGCCTGGATATTTAGAATTAATAATCAGTTGCGTTTCCGAAGATCCTGGATACCAGGATCGCCTGAGAATTATCTATAAGTAAATATGATGATCTCCCAATCCCTACCAGGAGGGGGGTAGCCACCAAGGATTTATCAGAAATGAAACACAACTATCTACCATATCATTAAAATTGATGGTCAGCATCTCATTACATTTTTTATATTACAGTCAACATAACCCTGAATAGAGTTGACTAGGGGCCCAATTGAACTTTGATAAATATCCAACAAAACAGTACAAAAATATGTACATGTTGGTGTACACATATCCTTTTGTGCATAAATAAATCTGGTCTCTAACGGATTTCTCACCACAGAGCCAGTATACCCTGGGAAGGAAAACCCTAATCTGTTGACCAATAATTGGTCTAGTCTCGATACTTTCGCACCTCTTCCTTCTTTCTAGGGGACCCCTCTCTGAGGAGCTCTTTCCTATGATGAAACGATTTGATATTGAGCGACAGGGCTAATAATCACTTCCGACCGGCTACTTGAGACTCGTTTTTGGCAGATGTGCAGATGTGCATATGTATGTCTATGTATATCTACTTCGCTACTTGTCACTCGTGACTCGTTATAAGCAGATAACGCCTTAGTAAATAAAACAAACGAATACCGAGACAAACCCCCTCCTACTTGCCTGGACACAGTCGAGAGGGTAAAATCCGATACCAACATGGTAGAAGATGTACGTCCAATGCCAGCAATGGCCAAGAGAGGGAAACTCTTTACAAAAAACCGCATACCAAGACGGCTCGGATTCACGCGGTATGGACACAAAAGCGGAGCCCTCACGTCACGTATGAGACTCGGGTTCCTTGAACCTCAACCACCATGCGAGAGTTTGGTAAGGCCCATGCCCTAAGCGAATGAGAGCCTTGTGGCTGGAAATGATGATGATGAAACATGATGATTACCTATTTGAACAAAATTATAAAAACGTCTGTTACTCAAAGATCGGGTAGACCTGGACCCTTAAATAGAAAATAAAACATAGGTGGTATACACAGTGGTTGGTGACCCAACAAAATCCTTAGATGAGGTCACACAGATAATGAATCTCATCAAAAAATAATGCAAAGTCATCTTCGTGTGTTAAGCTTCATAAAAGAGTCGCAAGTTCCGGAAACAACACCGACCCAACTGTTAAAAACTATAACTGAAGATCTTAGGAAAGCCAATCAGATTTACTTATGTTTTAGAAGATTCTTTTATCCCATTGTTTGAGAACACAATTGAAAAAAAATAATCACGTTTATATAAGATAAAGCTCCTCGTCATAAGTCCTGTAAAACTTATTGGAAAGACAATCAGTCTCCATATTTTGCCTTGGACTGGACAATCTCCAGATACAAACCCAATCGAAAATATTTCGCACGTATTACAAATAAATATGCACAAAAAAACCCTGTGCAGTAAAAACAATTTTTTGTCATCATTAATAAAAAAAAAACACTAAAATCTCATATGAGACCAATGAATACCATGAACAGCAGAATTAAGCCCTTTCTGGACTAGAAAATAAGATCGAATTGTGTTAAAATATTATTTCATATGATTGCATTTATTATTTGATTATTAAACATAATTACGTTTTATGATATATACATTTTTCATTCAATTATGAATCCATCGCCTTGTAGACGACCTCATTTATATAAGAAGCAAGGGTAAAGAAAACTCAAAGAAGAAAATAATAACCTCGTGATGGTTAAATTTCCCTCAGACACAGGGGGCACATGTTCCAATGACATTATACTTTACGAGGGCCAAACGCGTTATTCTTCAAGAGACATGGGCATAAAAAAAAGAAAACGACATGGAAATTTGATAATGGTCCGGGAGAATGAAACCCCATACAACCCCGACTATAATAGATTTTTTTTTTCATTAAAAAATATGGAAGTAAAGCTTGTGGCCTGCAGAGATTTAATTTAACCACGACAATAGAGCTTAATACATGGTCAAGTATATTAGATATATTCGAGAAAAAAATCTAAAATCATCCCCGAATGATGACATATTTAAAAAAATATTTTTTTATATATATATTTAGGGGAAGATTGTGCCAAGCAGATATTCTGTGTACGGAGGGGAATTAAAAATAAGCATTGACAAACACCAGAATGTATGAAAAAAATGCTCAGCATAATGAAAATGTGAAAAAACCGGATTGCGACCCTTTTGTAGAATGAATATAAGGCGTATTATTCGATGACAATGGACCGGTCGCTTTATTGTGGTTGACCTTTGACCTTTGTATTTGATAAAAAAATATATAAATTTTGCAAAGGGCGCGACCTTCCATGAATAATAATTATTTCATTCATGGCTCTATTAACCCGTAAAAAATACGTGTATACAGAATGAATGCTTTATCAGCCGAACGCCGCTCCGGAGATAATCGATAGAATCGTTTCGTGATTTTTATTATATATCGCATATCCGCTTATGGAATATTGGCGGAAAAAAAAATTGCAAAGGTCCCTAATATACCTCGGATTCGGTCCGCACGCCCCCAAAGTGGATCACGGTGTTAGAAATGACAAGAAAAAAATAATCAATGGGCAGATGTTTACACAGGTCGCGCGCCCATTGACTGTCTTACGACCAGTGCAAATAATGGTTGGCGGATCAAAAGACAGTCTTTCAATACAATATAAATCTTGGCCGATCGGTGGGGGGCGTGTTTTGCTCTTGCCCATTTCTTGTGCCAATATTTTTCAACAATGGTCACATAATGGCCTTAAGGGCAACAATGAGATTGTACAAATGATGCATAATCTGACGTGGGCATCTAAAAAAGAGCACAATGGACGGCCGATTTTCAATTATGTTTGCCGTGGCCGTTCTGGAGGAGATGCGCAAATATTGGAGATTTTTGTGAATTGACCCATTTCAACACGTGTCGGCTTTTAATGTGCAAAAAAAATATTCTCTGTATACAGAACATTTTATTTCTTTTATTATTTAAAAATAAAAAAAAAATATAGAATATTATTATGATTTAGAACGCTCAGTGTTGATCCTTTGAATGAAAATACTTAGAATTAATACGAATTAATGTTATTATTGTATACACAAAGATCTGAAAAATAAATTTAGCCTGTAATCCGAGGGTAAACAATTCATATAAAGATAGACCTCGGTTAACGCCGTCTCAATTTACGCCAAATCACAATAATGCCGCTGAGCAAAATTATGCTAGACTGATTTTCGTAAGGTACTTCTTCTCATGAAGAATACCCCAAGACATCCTTAAAACCTTAATGATATAAGAACACCATTGGATGTCAAGGTTGTTTACATGCTTTCCAATACAAAATCTCTTTTGCAATCAATGCAAGTTATTGCAACTTTTATAGCTTATTATCTCCGTAATACGTTCATTGATATGATGAGAGTTTTAGATACTCAGACAGATGTGAGATAAAAGATGTCACAGCTGAAGATGTGACTAAGCTTTTCGTCTATGAATCCGCCACTCTCGAATGAAGACTTATATTAAGTATTATACAAAGATCATCTAATGATCGTAAATATACAAAGAAGAAGGAAAACTCTAAGTAGAACCTTACCTCACTGTAAATATGGATTCATTTTACGCCGATTTAATTTAGATCGACTTTTGAAAGGAAAGTACTTTAAACTTGTGATATTTGTTTCACAAATATCTTGTATTAATTATAATTATAATTATAATTAAAGTACTTATATTTAATTTCCAATATTTTATTAATGATTTGTTATTAAAAAATCAATCTCAACATTTTTTATTACCTTATTTTCAGAAATATGGTTTTCAATAACAAGATAGTTTTAAATATTGAAGCTAAAATGAAGCGTGATAATAGAATTAAAGTTTTTAAAATCATGAAATTAAAAAAAAAACTATTTAATCAAGTCGCGCCGATGTGGTATCTCAAGTTTTTGATTTTTCTCGAATAACTCCTTTGATATAAATCCTACATGCACATTTTTTTGTATTTGTCTAAAAAAAGTCTTAAGAATTAATATTATAAATAATCATTGTCCTTTATTGCCTCTGTTTGAGAAAAATAAAAGAAAATCAACAATTTCGCTGCTGATGCCGCGCGCGCGATATTTTTTCTCGCTCGCAACCGGTATGGGACGAGAGCGTCGTCATTTACGCGTCATATTAATTAGTTTAAATCCAAAATATCGAACAAATTATGAAGCATATCATGAATAACTATTTTTATGCTTAGAATAATTTATA
>JAGXCT010035013.1:0-26525 GCA_022495035.1 Philopotamus ludificatus
AAACATCAGGAAATGTCAAAGATGGTTAAAAAAATTGAAATCAGGCAATATTGATGTGAAGAATGAGCCTAAAGTGGACGTTTCCGTGAGGTGGATGAAGCAGCACTGAATGACGTGGTTGAAAAAAAATTCTTCCGACACTTAGTATCGAATAATTATCGAGCCAAGTCGGTACTTCAAGGTCGTCAACTCAAAGATACCTGAAAAAATGGGAAAGATTCAAAAGGCAAGAGTCCCAACATTAGGTTTGACAGATTACCAGCTTTTTCGCACATTGGAGCATTATTTACGCGATTTTTTTTTAAAAAAAAAAATGAAATAAAATCGCCCCTTTCAGACTATCTTGATTCTTAACCTGCAGAGATTTATAAGAAAGGCATTTTAGATTTACCTAAATGATGGCAAAAGGTCATATTGGTTAAATATTGGTAATTATTTTGTATAATTAAGTTTAATAAATAATTAAAAACATGAGTTAAAGTTTCATTAAAAAAATACGACATTACATTTGGGTCCCTCTAATACAGTGGTTCTTAACCTCGGTTCGATCGAACCTCAGGGGTTCGGTGAGTCAGTCTCCCGGGTTCGGCAGAGGTCAAAACACACACCCGACTTATTGTACAATATTATGAAAAATGATACGACGTATGATATAAGAGTTCGGTGAAGGCACATATGAAACTGGTGGGGTTCAGTACCTCTAACAAGGTTAAGAACCACTGCTTTAATATATTGGTGCTAATTTGCAACTCTTTCGATCTTATAAATCAAGTGAAAGTTGTGTAAAATAGCTTTTTAGGCCCTCAATATGTCTCATAGCATCTTCTTTTGTTGGAATTTGATGGATTATTACCTCTTATTCATCAGATAATTCTTCGTCGGATAAGTTTTATGTGGATTTCTCTAAAATAGATACCTTGGAATTTTTGGGATCTTCCCGTCGTTCTAAATTTGATATTTTTTTATGATAGATTTTTATGGTAGTAATGTTTAAAAGCACGGATTATTCCCAAGTCCAATGGCTGCAGTTCACTAGTACAGTTTGAAGAGAAAAAGGCTAATTTTATATTCCTCAGTGTTAAATTTGTTGGATGAGATCTAGGAATAATTTTTTTTTTTGTTTCTTAGCTCCCATCAAACCATCTAAGCTTAAAATTTGCTTTTCAAAGAATTTCGAAGACATCCATGCTTCTTTTATTGCAGCATATTTTGTCGGTAATGACTTGACATTTTTGAAGCACCAAGGTTTTTATACTTCTCACTGCCATCTGAATTTATAATCAAAAGAACAGTTAGCCTGTTTTTACTTAATTTCCCTCCATGACAAGTTTTACCATTAAAGTCGAATGCCTTCGAGGGAAGAACATTGAAAAACAGTCCTGTTTCATTTGCATTAAAAATATTTCTTGTAGCATAGACTGCAATTAGAGTAGGAATATCCGTCTGCTTCCAATCTTCAGAGATGTCCAAATCAAAAATTCAAGATTCCCCATGAATTGATACATACACCACAGAGTGCCTCTTCTTGAAACGATTTGGTGCTGTAAATACTTCGTTATTAAAACGAGATTTAATCGACTGTTGACTTCCTAATATTTATTCCTACAATTTTAAAACGTCGCGCATTTAAAACGGGACTGTAAAAATTGAACGCAAATAGCGGGAAAACGTGAAATCCGGGCACGTAAAAATAGGATTCCAATGTATTTATAACATTATTATTCTAGTTTATAGTGTAATTTTGTGAAAAAAACAACACTGTTTTAATTCTGCAGCATCAGTATTCGCCGGATTTGGTTCTTTGTGACTTCATTCTATTCACGACGATGAAAAAAATATATGAAAAGACGATATTTGGCCAAAATTGAGAAGACAAAGACAAAGAATCGCTAGAGGAACCAGATAGCTGTACCTTTACGAGGTAAGAATTAATATTGATAGATAAATATCTGATTATATTTTTATGAAACCTCGTATAATCTAATTCGTTGCGTACATTTTTCGATTAATCTTGCTTTGTTCGAAAAAATCGAAATCTTATTTATTTTTCAAGTAGTTCACGGCCGGTTTATGTAGCCGCTTTACAATTGCGCAATACTCATCCTCAATACATGTGTTTAACATAATCGTATCACTAAAATACGATACACAAAATGGATCCGAGTGTAGTAGGATACGGCGTTAAATCATTTTTTTTTATCACGATTTATCAGGAAATAAATGAGTGTCAGATGTGTAAAATGGCAACGTTGATCATATTAATGCAACATTAAAAGCTCACGGTCATTATCGATGCCATTTATGAATATGGAATAGATTTTTTTCGCCACGAAACACGATCTTCCTGGTTCTTTTGTGATTCAATTGTTTATTGTTCGAAACAAAAATACGGCCGGTAAGATAGCGGCCTGTTTTATCGACAGTGTGATTTTATTAGATTTTCCGTCATTGTTTTTTTTAATAATGGCAACCCTTTCAACCGCCGTCGCAGACGTTAATGTCCGTCGTTCGCATTTAATGGCAAACAGGAGATGCATAGCAGGGGCGGCAGCGGCCCCCCGGGGCACTCCTCTCCGCTCGCTGGCTTCTTCTAATGGCGCAGGTGCTCGAGTCTATTCTTAGCATTTGCCTTCCGATTGCTGGCGCCAGCATCAGCCCGAGGGGCTGAGGCTTCAGGACCGGATTTACCGTTCCGCGTTCTTGCGCCTAGGCCCCTCCCCCCTCCCGCCGCTCTTTCACTAGGGGGGCCGATGGCTTCTTTTACCATTTTTGCCTATCGCCGCACCGAACCAACTGCATTGCAATCGTGACCTTCATACACCGGAGCTGCCCGGGACGTGTCGTGTCACAGATAAATTATAACCGGGGTGATACCTCGGTTGGTTAACCCCGACATCACCGACAATCCGTAACATTGAATCGGCACATGCTGTTTCTTTGTGGTCGATGTTGAATCGACCACAAAGACGTTGAATTGAAGTCGGACGAACTTATTCGTTTTGCTGTCGAGCTTCTAAGCAATATTTTTCTAGTCCTACATAAATTTAGCTATTCCAAAAACCTGTTCGAAATGGAAAAACAGCAGAAGCTCCTTAATCCAAGAGTATATTCCTTATTTAAAGAGCAAGCCTATTTGTTTTTAAAGTCACAGTAAACCGACTGTAACAAAAATTAGATAAAATTCAACCACCATAGTAATCTAAGTTCAGGCGATGTTTTAACAACAATGTGTTCAACTACTGTGTTCTTTCAGTACTGTCCTACGGCGCTGAAACCTTGACACTTATGACTAATCCATAGATTTAAAGCGACGGAGTTAACAATGCTAGGACTGATATAGCTGTAGGAATCGAAGTTCCATCCCTTGCCATCCATCCACACCCCGTATACCAGCCAGGGCGCTGTTTTTTCTTTCATCAAAATGAAAAACATATCATGTAGTCGTCGACTCTTCTTGAAGATCCGTCTCCGAACTCTGCGACGCTACGTGTGGTCTGTACTTCTATATGGTTGCGAGATTTCATGGACGAAACACGTCAATAATACAACACGTACAATTAAATAATTTAGATACATCGTTCGTGGATCAAAATATCGCCTTCTGCAGATCATCATAGAAGAAAAAGTAGAAGGTGAACGGTAGTTGAGAATGAAGCTGTCGTGGCTCCGCAACATTCGTAACTGGACAGGTTTGGGAGCTCCAGAATTGTTCCAGCTTGCCAAACAGCCAAGTATTTGGAAAGAAGACAAGGACATGGAGATTGCCTACGTCCGAAAAAGGACAAGGAACAAGAAGAAGAAGATGTGAACAATGCTAGGACTGACATTGCTGTAAGAATCGCCTGAATCGTTTTTCTTTCCATGTCTCAAATTGAACCTTCCACCAAAAAAACCCGTAGGTGAAGTACCGCATCGAACAGCATGGAGTAGGTCGAGCTGCCCCTACGTCCACGTGAGGACAAGAACCCAGAACGTGACTAGAGCCGGATGTTAATGGACTAGAGAAGGGATGAGCAACCCGCGGCTCGTGGGCCACATGAGGCCCGCCACGCTTTCTCGTGCGGCCCTTCAAAGATTTTGCATTTTGACTAAAAGCGATCACCGATCGAGTCCGGTAAAAAGCTACGTCTGACATAGACAAACTAGACAAATAATCTTTTTCTACATATATCTTTCGCCGTTCTTTTAATAGTATGTATATTAACCGATTCGTCACGGGGCTCGAAAACAAACGAGTCGTCCGAAGAGGGTTTATATATGATGGAAAATAGACCCCAAGCATTTCAAGTTAAGATATTGATCAATATCTTGATTTTTTTTTAAAATGCATAATTGTATGCATAAAAATATTTATTCATGATATGTTTCATAATTGGGTCAATATTTTGGATTTTTTAAACTAATCAATATGACGCGTAAACGTCAAGCGCACTCGGCGATGTCCCGCCGCAGACTGAGGACACGCCGTCGACTCTCGGTTCTCGCGGAACATGCTAATCACATGGTTTCACGAGTTTATAGAGAAGATGTTCTTGAATTGTTTTGAATGTTCTACATATTCTTGGTTATTGCAGTTCCAGTATCTTTAGAAGATTTTATTTTGTTTTTCCCTTTTAAAGTATATATACGCAATTTTTCGAGCCTCGAAGATTTTTCTCATGTAAAAATCTATTAAAAACATATTGAGTTCATTAAATCTTAGTTGTATATTGTTTAGATTTTCATATATAATTCTCTAGGTAATTTTCCCATGGATTCAGTTTTATAGGACGTACTTAAAATATAATCATAATTATTGTAAACATTCCAGACTTGATGGATCAGGTCCGTTAACATTTGCAGAGAATGCTGTCCTCCCGTGAGTCATCTCGATTCCAGTTCTTAGAATAATTAAAATTAATCAGTTCTCTAGAATCAATCGCAAAAAAATATATTATTCAACTGGGGTTTAAATTGCTGTTTCGGTGATATCGGTGTTGAATTGACTGTTATCGAGACGGTCACAGGTTTTAATCAATCCAAGTTGTGAACTAGATTTGAATAATTAAATAATTACAGTTGACACGTTGATCCCAGAATATAACATGGTATTAAACCAATACACACATATATATGGGAAAATTAGGTGTATATATTGATTAACCCTTTGGCTGTTGAAATACGATATATCGTTGTTATTTTCGTATTGGACGACTGATGGGTTATAATTGCAATGGCAAAAATTTACCAAGCTTTCTACTCTGGTCCATGAGCTCTTTAAGTATATATATTAACAAAACAATGAATGTCTTTACCTTGAAAAAAATTGACTACGCAAAATTTGCGTATAAAAATACAAATTTACAAGTTCTTACGCAACGCTACACGTTTCTTCTGCGTATACGCTCTTGGACATTCCGACCTCTCGGTTGTCGCGTATTTGCATATTAAAAGACGCTCGAGATTTGGAAATCCCTTCGGTGTATATTTAAAATAAATATTTTTTCCATAATCAATATGCAAATATGTATTTAAATAATGAAAAAAAACTAACTGGATGCTGGGAGATACCAGAATATATCAGAGCATTTTTTTTTTGTTTTATTCAAATCGTTTTATGAATATTGTATTGGAGTCGTTTCGATATACATATATATATATTAATTAATATATTATTAATTTATTTATTCATTATTATAATTTTTGTGCCATATTTTTTTCTTTAACTCATCAATGTATGAAAAACGTCATCTTTTCTTTTATAAAAGATTTATAAAAGAGTGGCAAAGGCCCATGTCTGTCGAATACGGAGGATTCGGCATTATAACTGCATTGTTTTAGACGAAAAAACATTTTTTTATCTTACAAAATAATGTGATTTTTTTTCGATAGACAACAATAAAATAAACATGTCAAGATACGTCAGAGAAAAATGTCACAATGGAAAAAAATGTCAATGGGAATTACAACCCGTGAAATAAATAAAAAAAATCGTATATTTTACGATCAAATCACAATAAACAGCAAACCCTCCTATAGCGCCGAGATAGGGACACGCTATATAAATTCATCCTATAGAAGACATGTGGCATGTAACATTAAGGGTTCAGTTTTTTAATTGTTGTAACGAAATCATTTTTAATCGTTGTTTCAAACGAATTTTAAGCGGTTTTCAGTATTCGATTCACTTCCGGTTTCAAATCCTGATAAAATATTTAAAAAATAATCACTCTGAGTTCAATAAAAGACCGAAAATTTTTTTCTTCAATTGATCCGGAACGAAATTCAGAAAAAAATGACGGTTCCTAGGTTTGTAAGAAATACTCAAAGATTTAAGAAACATGTTACTATAATATTTTGCATTAATTCCATTAAAGGCAAATCGAGGAAAATCGCACAAAAAAGGCTATACTTGTTATAAATAAAATGATAAATGATCTATTTTACTTAATTACCTTATTTTTTAAATTAAACTGGAAACGAAATTCAGAAAAAATGACGGTTCCTAGGTTTGTAAGAAATACTCAAAGATTCAAGAAACATGTTACTATAATATTTTGCATTAATTCCATTAAAGGCAAATCGAGGAAAATCGCATAAAAAAAGCTAAACTTGTTATAAATAAAATTGATTAATGATCTATTTTACTTTAATACCTTATTTTTTAAATTAAGCTGGAAACGAAATTCAGAAAAAAATGACGGTTCCTAGCCCTGTAAGAAATACTCAAAGATTCAAGAAACATGTTACTATAATATTTTGCATTGATTCCGTTAAAGGCAAATCGAAGAAAATCGCATAAAAAAGGCTAAACTTTTTATAAAAAAATGATAAATGATCTTTTTTGCTTTATTACCTTATTTTTTAAATTAAACTAGAAACGAAATTCATAAAAAATGAAGCCTTGATTTTTCCATCCGCATATGTTAAATTAACTTTATTAATGTTATATTTTATTGTCAACCAAAGGGCGTTGACCTTTGATTTGTGTGGCAACGTATTACATATTTAAGAAATATGTAATTTGACATTGAAAATTTAACGTTTTTTTTTAGAAAACGGCTATAGTGGCGATCGCCACATACGCTGCTCTATAGCTGGAAGCGCTATAGGAGGGTTGGCTCTGCTTGATCGTTTAATAACACGGATTTTTATACGCTTTGCATTAAAAAATGCGTTTATAATCAGACAAAGACTTTCTTTATCATGTATTTTGATTTACAAAATCATTTTTATGGAACCAATCTACCGTGCAAATCGAAATATTGGGCGTAAAATTAATATTATGATACGGATACTAAATATAGACCTCGATCTATCGTTTTTTTACTCTCTTTGTTTAGCGGGATCATAAAAAAAACGATACAATTATGAATTATTATTAATGAGCTAAGAAGTATGATTTTTCTCGAGTTGTTTCTTATTGTAGTGAAGAGCTTTTTCAATGGCAACCGACTATGCCGGATAAGTACGCCTCCTCAGCTTGTTTAATTAAAGATATTGTATCGAGTAGCATTAAATATATGATATTTAGATTCATGCAAATGTACTCAGACACAATCGACTGGAGATAATTGACATCGTCTGCAGCACGCAGACGATGTCAGATACTTCTTCGTCTAAAAAAAAATAGCAATCTCGGTTCTTGTTTTCATTGTCGACCAATTACACCGCGGCGCAGACACGAACCGCAGACACACGGTGTTAAATTACAATGTTGACGTTAAATCAAGCACGAGATCGATATTCGGTAACGGTAATTTAACGGTGGTATAGAATTGCGCAACACTTTTGGGTTTGGTACTTGCGGCCATTTCTTTGGGCTAACAAAAAACGTTGACCCGATTCGTGGTCCTCATCGTCGGATGGCGCAGAAGAGTGGTCGCGGAGAGAGGCAGAAGCCGCGGAGGCCAAGGCCGGCGCCTGCGACGCGACGGTCTCGTTTCCTGCTTCTTTTTTCGCAGATACGCTCGGCGGGGGAAAAAAAATAAATAAGTGTATCGGACAAAGGCGATGATGGATCGCGAAAGAAATGCCGACCTCGAGCTGTCGAATTTTTATGGCATAAGTTGGATATTAGAGCGACCTTATAGAGCGGCAGACTCCTCGTCTGGTTTCAATGGGATTAACTCGCGCAAGACGTATTTTTTTTTTCGCGTTTAATCTTTTGGTAATTGGCAGCTAGAAGTCGGAAGCTCGTGTGATTTGCTCGCACGATTTATTGCCGATGAAAAAAAATGTAAACATTTTCGTCGTTTTCCTAATGCATTCGAAGAACAGAATTTTTTTCGACTCGACTATCGAAGATCTTAAATTTTTGGAAGTATCGCTTCGAAGCTTCAAGGATATGGATGTGATCACGCATAGCAAGGATACATTTCATTTATTTTAAATGATAAAGTACCTCTGGGATAATGATGGACCAAAGATTGACTACCACTGATCAATGACATAACAGAAAATCCAAGGCGCCACTCATCCATATAAAGATTTGATAAAGATATTGCTAAAGATGCAAGGTGAATTAGTCTCTTAACTTAGTGTCGTAAAGAATTCCCAGAATTCATAGATTTATGCCGGAGGATAACCCATCTGAGTATTATCCTAGCTCAGTTGCATTTATAAAAAAAAACCTTGAACTCATAGTTTACGTTGGAGAATTAACCGAGTACTAACTTAGCTCAATCGCGGTTAACTTACATTATTGTAATAATATGTATATTACCTACAAGTAATGACACTGGTTATCTCCTCAATTATAGCAAAATATCGTTATTTTATTTTTATTTTCATTTTTGAGAATATAATGAAATCATATAGAACCATATACGACGAATACAGAGGCCGGTGATTCATAACGGTGTTGTTTTTTATAATAAAAATGAAAAAATCGCCACCAAATACGTGAAATATATTCAACGCCCAATAAAACAAGCATCCAATATGGCTGACAATGTCAAGATACGTCATGTGTAATAAATATAATTAATTAATTTATTTTAAGATTTTTTCCCCCCCAAAAATTGCACTACAGTGTTTATTTGTAATGCAGAATGGTTAATTTGATTTGCAAAAGGGTGTATTTTAAGTAAAAAAACCTTTTTCACAGGATAAATGTTGAATTATTTGACATTGTCCTTATTTAGTCGATACTATAATGTAAGATCAGTGCGCGAGCCGATGAATATGAAAACGATAGATCGGGGTTCCATTGTAGTGATAATGAATGATATGCTATAATAAGTATTATCGTAATAAGATGCACTACAGAATTAATGATAATAAATAAAAATATTTTTTTTGTCGTAAAAATAATATATACGTATGTTACTTACAAGCCATGACAATTAACCCCTTTTCTATTAAAATGTCTATTGAAAAGGGGTTAATTTGAAATGCAAAAGGGTATATTTTAAGTGAAAAACCTGTATTCATATATGACAAATTTAAGGTTAAAGTTAAGAACAATTCTTAAACATCGGAAATACATTCACATAATAATTTGACGGAAAAAAGGCTCGTTTTACCAGTAATTTGAGGTTAGGATAACAACGGATACACAGTGTTGCCAACTTCATTCAAAGAAACGATAGATCGGGGTTCCATTGTAGTGATGATGAATGATATGTTATAATGAGTTATTTAAAAAAATATATAGTACATCTAATTGTTTTATAAGGTTTTGAAACAACACGATCAAACAAGATTATTATTTATTATTATTACTATTCGTATGCATTTTTTCGATTTATCAAATTAAAATCGGGATTGTTTTAATGAAACTTTTGACGCAACCCTCGTGTCATCGAAGCAAAAAAATCGCAACATAATGCGTTTGAGTCAACAACCTGATGTTAACAAGTTTTCATCAATCAGACTATTGACAGGAACACTTTAAACAGCAACATACCTTATTTGGCATTCTCGTAATTACACCGACACCTCATTATCAAATTAGTTTAGTGATAATGCAAAAAAATTAACGTTGGCTAGCCTGATTTTTTGAAATAAAAATGGAGAGTTCAGGAAAATTATTCTTAAAAAAAATTCTAGGAATTCATAAGGAAAAGATCTACGATATGAATTTGATCTAGTATGCAGATACAAGGTATGATGAAAAAATAATCGGATTTTTTAATTTCGCCGGCTGTATAAATCAAATTGTATTTTTTTTGTGTTGGTACACTTGTCGCTGACGCATCTTGACATTTGTAGCAATATTATATGCTTACTATATTGTTAGATGCCGAAAAGGTTTTGAGGATGTGTTGACGGTTTTTTTTATTTGGGGACAAAATGGAAGATGTACAAAAAATAGAAAAAAATAAAATAAGAATGACTTGTCAGTGGTGTAATAATAAATAAGTCGATTGAATTTATTTAAACAATATTAAAAAGTCAACTTAATCTTTAATACAATCAATTTTTGTATAGGTCCCCCGATATCACAGTAAATACGCGCCGTGTTCTCAGAGAACTCAAATAAAAATCAATATATTTAGAGTATTATTAAGTTCCTAGTGTAATTTTGAAAAAGATCTTAAAATAAACCAATGAATTCTATTATCTTATTATTTTGTGTTGGTACACTTGTAACTGACGTATCTGGAAATATAAAAGGACGATGTTTTCCCAAAATTGAGGAGATAACCAGTGTCATTGCTTGTAGGTAACATACATATTATTACGGTAATACTTATTATAACATATCATTCATCATCATTCATCGGTTCCCACATTCATCTTATATTATAGTATCGACCAAACAAGGACGAACGAAGGAAAATGAGCCTTTTTTACGTCAAATTATTATGTGAATGTATTCCTGTTGTTCAAGAATTGTTCTTAACTTCAACCTTAAATTTGTCATATATATATACAGATTTTTCACTTCAATTTTTCATTTCAAATGAGCCCTTTGCATTTCAAATTAACCCCTTTTCAATAGACATTTCAATAGAAAAGGGGTTAATTGTCATGGCTTGTAAGTAACATACATATATATTAATTTTACGACAAAAAAAATACTTTTATTTATTATTATTAATTCTGTAGTGCATCTTATTACGATAATACTTATTATAGCACATCATTCATCATCACTACAATGGAACCCCGATCTATCGTTTTCATATTCATCGGCTCGCGCACTGATCTTACATTATAGTATCGACTAAATAAGGACAATGTCAAATAATTCAACATTTATCCTGTGAAAAAGGTTTTTTTACTTAAAATACACCCTTTTGCAAATCAAATTAACCATTCTGCATTACAAATAAACACTGTAGTGCAATTTTTGGGGGGGAAAAAATCTTAAAATAAATTAATTAATTATATTTATTACACATGACGTATCTTGACATTGTCAGCCATATTGGGTGCTTATATAATATTATTATTTATTATTATTCACTACGTAATGCATTTTTTTGAAAAAAATCTCAAAATAAATTAATTTATTAAATTGATTACACATATAAATGACGTATCTTGACATTGTCGGCAGTATTGGATCCTTGTATAAGCTTGTCTGTTGAATATATATCACGTATTTGGTGGCGATTTTTATTTTTGAAAAAAAAATATGATAAAACACAACAACGTTATGTATCATCGGCCTCCATATTCGTCGGATATGATTCTCCGCGATTTCATTATATTCTCAAAATTGATAATAAAAATAAAATAGTGATATTTTGCTAAAATTGAGGAGATAACCAGTGTCATTACTTGTAGGTAACATACATATCATTACGATAATGTAAGTTAACCACGATTGACCTCGAGGTAATTCTCAGATGTAAACGACGTTTATGAAGGTAGTTGGCGCGTTGGAATTAGTTAAGTTAATGCCATCTATCCTTGGTTGATTACATAACTAATAATATTAAAAATTAACCAGTGTCATGGCTCGTAGGTAACATTTATCAGTCAGCTTCTTTATTCGCAACCACCGTTTACCTTCTACTTTTCTCTACGTGATGGTCTGCAGAAGGCGATACTTTGGTCCAGAATTGTTTATAAAGATTTTTTATGAAAAATCCGCATATTTTTCTATCAAACATCGTTCGTATATATTAAAGAACATTTAAAAATGTTTCGATTAAAGATTTGGTTTGATTTATTGGTCGCGATAAAGATTGGACGTGTGTTGGGAAAAGGTCCCGACTCGCAAATTAAAAATATGCAATAAAACCAACAAGACAAAAGTAATTGGCGAGGGTTCATTTATATCATAAAGAAGATCTACAAACAATGCTTCTTTTTATAATGCCAACATTGGCATTAAATTATCATCGCATTGTGTGCGTGATATTTTGAATTTTTGCGCGCAAATATAACGCCGTAATGATGATGACGATGATTAGCGCGCATCTTGGAAAAACAATTTGTCTAATGTTAATGATTATTTATTTGAAGTTTGCAGATTACTCATTTTAATCGCCGTTTTCCGGGTTAGCGAGATTGATCGTTTAATATGTGTGCGAAACTGATTGCCGTTTGTTAAATTAAATCGCTGGATTCGATCGATACGTTGAACAGCAAAAAAAATAGATTTTTCTAGAAATCCATCAGCTGATTTTAAAGATGGATCGATATGAGATTCCATCGACGTTGGAAGTAAAAAAAACATGCTGGAAATGAAAAGTGCGTACATGCCCAGTCTGGGCATGGACGCATCGACACGCAATGTTCGCAACACCTGCGTTTGCAAGGAAAAAACTTACTGGCCGAGCAACCTTGATCTTGCGCGGTCAGTGGATGGTCTAGCTAGCCAGGGATATTCAAATCATATCAATACAGAATTGCAGATATTCATTTTTTCAGCAAATATTTTCGGCAAGGAAATTAATTTTCAGCGTTTTCGCAAAGCCATCCGAAGTTGTTTGCGCGAAAAAGTAAAATGACGCTAACGTGGCGTCCGCGGTCGGTCACGTGTTGATTCGAAATAAAATTAATCTATGTAAAACAATACAGCATTCCCTCCTATAACGCTTCCTGCTATACGGCGGATTTCTAAAACAAGTTCGACAGTCCCTCCTATAGAGCTTCCTCCTAGAACGTGAATGTATTAAATGCATTGTGGCGTTAAATATAAGCCGATACGCTTTCGTTGACAATAAAAAATATAATAAGGTCATTTAAAATATGCAAATGAAAAAAATGATCGACGTATTAAATTTACAAAATATTGCTTATGGTGCTGTAAAGGATGTGGAAGGATTCGTGACTCGGACCATGGCGAGCTTTACTCTCGCCGGTGGACGAAATGCAAACAGCTCTGTGGCGAAGCTGGAAATACACTGACTTATTGTGTACCAAATAAATTCGTTAGGTTAAGGCGGCACGTGATCCTGCGGGACGTCCTGCGGCCTCGGCGTCGCGACTCTGGTAATGACGGCAATTCTGGCGGTCGAGAGTCCAGAGGTCGGTAGAGGCACCTCTTGATGATTCTCGACGAGGCCGGCTGGGGCCTGGAGTCGCCTGACGGTGCATGCCGGTCCTGGCCGATGCTGAGGCGGAGTTCGCAAACAACCTAGCCGGCTGTTGGTTAGCTGATCTGTTGGCTGCGATGATATATTATCGGTAACGGAATAGACTGCCATACGGAAGGACGAGAGGAGAGCCCCAGAATCGTCATGTATGAAGTAACGCAGGAGCGTGTTCACGGCTGCAACTGCGGGCGGAGGTCTACGCGGGGGAAGCGTGGTAGATTTCCGGAGACTTAGATTATTGTTGCCAAGGCACAACACGACGTTGGTCCAAGCACGTGATGATGATGAATAACTACCACAGTGCCTTTTGTTTCTATAACGCGGGCTTCTATTACGTGATCCCGATTTCTTCGTTATAAGAGGGCTGACTGTAATTATTATATGATATTCTCTTTGTTATCCTTTCATGAATTCTTCTTTGGTCGACACCCTCATGTTTGAGAATCATGATCATTCTTGTTCTGAAAACTCTTGATTTTGTCTCTCCAGGATTCTCGGCATTCTGCATCCTGTACCGCAGCTACTACGATGGAGCCTGTGGCGGTCTTCTTCTCTAGGCTATCGTTTCTTCTGGCGAGATGTCTAAAGTATTGATGACATATGGTCGAAAGTCGGTCTTCTTTGTAGTTCCCCGTTTCTTTTAGGACAGATACGTGTGTGCATTTAGGGTCCATGGTATTCTCAGCAGACGTCGCCAGCACCACATTTCAAAGGCGTAATTTTTTTTTTCATATTTTTTCTTATGGACCAGATAACGCCGTAAATAAAAATTGAGAATACCAGACTCTGCACTAAAGGGTTTTTTTTTGTGTTTTTGGATAGTCCAAATTTTAGCAAATCGTTGATAGCTTTTTTAGCCATCCCTATTCGCCTTCTTATCTCTGGCTCACAATTTCCGTAACTCGTAAGTAGTGATCCGAGATAAAGAAATTCTTCAACCCTCTCCAGATCCAGAAGATTAACAGATCTGGATAGCTGATTACTCCTATCGACGATCATTAGCTTGGTTTTAGTAATGTTGATCTCGAATCCTAGTATTTTACTTTCACAGATAACTTTTTTGAGCAGATGGGCCATTTCTTCTTCGTTACTGGACATTATTGTGGTATCGTCCGCATATCTAAGGTTTGCATTTTTTTACCCGCTCTTTAAAATCCGCTTTCCCAGTTTTCAAGAGCTTTTCTCATGATATACTCCCCGTAGAAGCTGAGTAGGTCTGGGAAGAGTATGCAGCCCAGTCTCACTCCTTTGAGGACCGAAAACTTTTCCGACGAACTCTATTTTGACTATTTTTCATGAATTACATATTCTAATAAAAGAGTTAAAAAGAGGGAAAAAACTTAAATTAATCACTAAGATATAAACAACTTATCGATATTTATAAACAATAGATTAAAGAAAAAGAGTCCAATGTACAAATATAATTGGCATTAAAACAAATGGTCAAAGCTTTTCACTAAATTAACTGAGAAATACAAAAACTGGATCCAAATGATAGATTCTTAAGTAAAAATTAGGGAATTCAAGAAAACATTTTCTCAAAATCTTACAATGAAAAGAAAACACATTAAAGTATTCAGTTTTTTGAGATATAATTTCAAGCATTTGGTTTCAACTTCTAGATCATCAAAATATCCGATAAAATGTAAAGTGATATTTATTTTGATTAACATATATTTGTCCAGTGTTCCAATATTGGAACATTTCGTATTTTTATCACCTCTCCATTATCGATCGACGAATATAAATTGAGATTGCATCAGTCGATAGCTGACAAGCGTGAGGAGCATCCGGTGCAGTAATTTTTCAAGCTTGAACACGTGGGAGTGGGCAGTGGTTTTTTAAAAGCATAATTTACATTCAACAAGAAATGTCATTTGATAAGTATGCTCTGTCAACATTTTGTTTTGTTTTGTAATTATTGTAAAATAAAACTGTTCATCACTCATTGAACTTTTAACCCATTAAGGTCTAGTGTTTGAAAAAATCTTCATCCCAGACATCCTAGATAAATGACCAAGGAACAATCGATGCTAATATGTTAGCATTGTTTCTATGGGAATTTGGACGAGAATTTAATAGAATTATAAATGCGGGATTAATGTGAAAACGATAGATCGGGATTCCAGTATATTTAACTTAAGTATGAAAATAAAATATATATATTTTTTAATATACATAATTAAATAAGAATGAGAAGGATTCAGTATCCCTGCCGGCGATGCAGTCCGAGTGCAACCACACTGCACTAGCGTAACAACCCATCCACGTAACAAACTGGTAACTGGTATCTCCTCTGCAACAACACGCAATTATTTATGTAACAAACTCACTGCACTTGCCATCTGCGGCTAAAAATATACGGTCTCAGGCTTTCGCGGCCGTCTCAGGCATTCCTGGCCACTGGCTATTCCCCGGGCAGCCGAAGCACAACGACCAGAGAATCATTGAAGACACTTTCACCTTGGGCCAATATCAAACAACACATTATAGACCGAATTTCGGTCGACAATGGCGGAGCTATCGTTTCTAGCGATTGAAGTCAATTCCCCGCGACAATAGACACCGATGCGTGAATAATCGGCGTGCTGTGTCTGCGAGAAAATGGAAAATGGAGTGAGGATAAATTAAATATCGTGCTGGTGGCAATGTGCCAATGACCCAAAAAGGTCCAGGTAAAAAATTGGCACGCCGATTTTTAGGGCAATGAAGAATGTTAATGCAGCGCATGCTGTTTTCACTCTTCGTTTTTGCGCCGAACAGGAATGTTTTGGGGATGCTGAGGTGTAAATAATATTAAAAAAAATCTGGTCAAGGACACTGGCAATTTGATGCCGTGTGCAAATTTTGCAGTGTGTGCTTTTTTTGCACTGTATAATATACCTGGTTTAATCCATGGTATGATCGGGAGAGGAAAGTTTCGCATCAATTCGGCTAAAAATAGATGCATTTCAATAAATAAATGCATCTATGCATATATGATGATACAAAGCAGTGATTCCCGAACCTTTTCATTAAAAAGTGTTTTTTTTTAATTGTATAATGTAATTTATGTTTTTACGCGTTTTTGAAATAATACAACTTACAAAAACATTTTTTTATTTTACACGATCATCTGCCCAACTGCAAATTTGATTTGAAAAGCCTTTCAATCTGTCAATATACCCATAAGTAATGTCGTTTTTTTTTTTAATGAAATTCAAAACAATTTTACTTATACTTTATTTAACTTTTTTTATACAAAATAATTCCCCATAATAATTCTGCCAACTTTATTTCTAATCATCTATGCCCTTCTTGTAAAACTCTGCGGGTTTTGACTGAAAATAGTCTGAAAGGGCTGTATTCACCTTTTCTAAGGAATTTAAATTTTGATCTCTTAGAAAATGTTCCATAGAACGAAATAAGTAAAAATCAGATGTTGCGAGATCTGGCGAGTATGGAGGATGCAACAGGGTGACCCATCCAAGATCCTGAATTTTTTTAGACGTCAATTTGGCAACATGAGGTCGCGCGTGAAT
The DNA here is from genome assembly GCA_022495035.1 of Philopotamus ludificatus. NCBI lineage: Eukaryota > Metazoa > Arthropoda > Insecta > Trichoptera > Philopotamidae > Philopotamus > Philopotamus ludificatus. The sequence goes on from JAGXCT010035013.1 coordinate 17,000, forward strand.
GCGTATGGGACCCAAACACCTTTTTTTTTAATCTTTCCCAACTTCCTTAGGATCCACTGAGTACTGGACCAGGATGTACCCACGTTTTTCCAATAATTTTTCAATGGTCAGCATCGGGTCGTCTGCGATTGCAGAATTCACGGATGCTTCATCCGCCTGGACGGGTCGTCCACTTCGAGGATCGTTTTCCAATCACAAATCACCAGATTTAAATTTTTTGAACCATCGTTGGCATTTCCTGACATCTAATATGTCACCGTAAAATCTCACCGTATCCTTCGTAGCCTCTGTCGTTTTCTTTTTTCCAAATGATATTGAAAAGTATACAGCTCCGCAGATTTTGTTCCGACGGACACGTCTCTCCCATTGTCATCAGAGGGATAAAGAAACCGTTTTTTTGTTTCCTAACAGACTGAAGGAGACTATTTTAAAGATAGCGCATCGAAAAAACGACATTATTTATGGGTACCCCTAATAAAACGGACTGTACAATTTCAATCTGATCTTAATCATTTAAGTAAGGAGTTGGCGTTTAAGTGGCTAAAAATAGTATGTCACGATATCAAGAATCGCATGAGGAACTAATGAAAAGGACATCATAGTATTTATTGACTGAAGAAATTGGGTCTACCGGGAAGTTCTGTCAAGATCATGTTAGAGCAAAATCCTTTTTTGACAACATCGGAGCTTGCAGAAAGGCTTGATTCAGTTCAACAAACCATTTCGGACCATATTCGGTAACTAGGATTGGTGTGGAAATATTCGAGATGGGTGCCACATGATTTAAGTGAGAAGAATTTGATAATCGAGTCATCATATACACATCTTGCACGAAACAAAATCGAATCTTTTTTGGATCGGATGATAACTGGGGATGAAAAGTGGATAACTTATGAAAACATCGTAAGGAAAGAGAATATTGTGAAAACCTGTCACCTCTACCTCTAATCCTAAGTTGAGTCTGAATAAGAGCATGTTTAAAAATTTATTATTTTGTTTTATTCTAAAAACGGACAGAACTTTTCGGTAGACCCAATATATTTAAAACAAGTTGGTTCTCAACGGAAGAAAATAATAATCTTGATCAAGATACAAATAACTTATATAACACTATTTATAATGATACGAGAGATGGTGGTAATTATGCAACATCTTCACCTAAGCGGATGCGTTTATTAAAATGTTTTAATTTTTGAAATCAATATTATCGTTTTAAAATTATGAAATCAGGCTTTGTCTTTTTTACGCGACATTCTCTAAAATATATTCACAGTTTGTTAAAATCAGTATAAAAAATATATATATCGAGTAATAAGGAAAATAGATTGACACCCAAGTCTCTTTTACACGGTAGATACGTTCCACCAAAAATCGTGTAAAAAGTGATAAAAGCCATAGAAAAATTGAGAATTGGTTCCCAAATGTAAATATTTAAGTGTTATTATTTATATAATAACAAACATGTATATAAAATCGTGTAAAAAAAACCCTATGAAAAAAATATACATATATAATTTAATTATACAATAAATAATAATAACGATACATCTAATGCGTTAGAATCTAATGAAGCTTGTAGTTTATTATTACTGTCATATGTTGTCGAATTTATTATAATTAGGAAATCTGTTATTCATTTCTGTATTTTCGTTTCACAATCTGCAGCACCCGTTTGGAATTTTAAAGCTCGTTTTAATTATAGTGAGAAAATGCTGTTGAAAAAGTCCCCCTGAATTAAAGCGGTTGTTATTTGATCAATTTTATTATTTTTTATACTTTTTTACGCATTGGTTAATGACTATTGTAACATAAAATTATATCCTTTTGTACCAGTGGTACGTAACAATGCGAAAAATTGAAAATACATATTCTAGGAAACGTGTTAAAACAAATAATTCGTGTAAAACCGCGTAAAAAAGAGTTGAATGTATTATATTAGGGAGACTCTATTGTAGATATAAAATAATTGATCCAACTAAAAATTGAGTCAGTTTTTGCACACAAATTTTTAGCGTATTATATGAAAACCGTGTAAAAACAGATTTAGGTGTATATTTCATTTTTTAAATATTCTTAATATTTAAAGAGACCAAAAAGAAGGACTATGGTTTGAATGCCAACATAGTCAATAAAGCCCTATAATAAACTCACGGTGAAGTGCTGACAGAATGTAGAAGTCAATTTGGGTTTCATAGGTTTAGATCGGGAAATAGATATCTAAAAGATGCACCTGAATCTTTACGACCTTTCTAAATTTGATGACTAACCATCGAGTAATTATCGCAGAGACTCAAATCTCCATAGTCCCGAAGTACAGTAAAACAAATAGAATGGGAATTTGGACATGAAGATAATAAAGAGAACAGAGAAACACATGGATTACTTTTAAGCTTCTCTACCTTAAGCCTGGTTTAACACTCGAAGTTTTTTTTATGCATTTCGTGGGATTAACCCTTTCAATGCGGCTGGTCTAAACACGATTCTGCATATGAGTGCGGCGCCGTTTTGGACCAAAAAAATAAATTCGATTCGCTTTATTTTCGTAATAATAAATCGAACAAAATATCAATTGCTCAAACGAGATTAAGTGAGATAAAAATGGGAATGCAAATCAAAAACAAAAATGCGAAATGCAATTTTCTTATACCATTACATCCGTACATGTGGAACATAATGTACGTGGAACACCCTTAACAACCCCTGAGCCGAGATACGTCACCGATACTACTGCATAGATTTGAATGAGACACCACGCGCGTATCCATATTTACATATTACATTGTTCCTATGAATTTCTTGTGATATGTTGTATATTTATTGATAGCTGTGTTTATTAGCTGATTTTTAAAACAAACACCATCACTTAACTCGGTCTAGTTTACATGTAACGACATTAGTTAAAGTTGTAAAGAATCTCGCGCATGTACGACATGCGGCCGCACCCTGGACACGATTTGTATGCGCATGTAACGTCATGCGCCCCGCACTGAAAGGGTTAAGAGGAATGATTCATTACGAATTATTAAAATGTTTACTGTCAACAATTACAAAGATTAAATGTTAAATTTTCTTTAATAGAAATGGAATAATTTTTCACCACGATAATGTACGTCCTCTTAAAGCAAAATGAGTCGTTGAAATGTTATATAATATTATAAAATGTAAAAACATAATATAAAGATATAGATTTAAGAAACACTGCTATTGATGAATCTTGTATATATACAAAGTCACTATAAATAAGGAAAATTTAAGAAAAATTAGAACGCAGAAGTTGCATCCAAAGCTGCAAAAAAATCAAGACGAGGATTACCAATCTTCAAAGTGGAATTGTATCACGATGAAGAATGAAAAAAGGTTTCGATGAGTTGGCTATTTCCAAACATTGAGAGCAACTTCATGTGGCAATCTGCATAAAACGATAGGTTTTAAGATAAAATAAATTTGTTAATCGCGGTAGGTAATCATAGTTGCATTACGTCGCTCCATCGCCATTATTACGCAAATCTGCCATGTCCATAAAAATCGATCATCCGCCGTGGCATTACACCGTCGGACGAGGCTCGTCTCGAAAGAGGAATGACTAGATTCGTCCTGGCTGGCGGCAAGTACTCGAGGGTAGCAATTTGCGCAGCGGTCGGCAATTGCTGCAAGAGGTGCCGGGGCACGTGAGCGGTGGCGGCCATCCCGAAGGGACCAGCCGAGAGGCAAGAGCACTGGGAAGGTCATGTTTTAATGGCAGACCATAAATGTTGTAACTCGGTGCTTCAGAACCCCGTGAGCAGAAGACATGTTCGGGGTGAAGGCCGGTCAACGCGGAGGAAATGCGGCTGACCAGACGCCGCTGAACAACCGCCGTACTCTGTTCGACGACCACATGCAGACAATGCATAAAAATGCATACAAAATTCATCCGTCACAATCAAATATGCGATCGAATCGATTCGAAAAAAAATGTAAATTTAGTTAATTAAATGTCGGTCGTTATTCGAACGGAGTCTACTGCAGATCGACAACTTCTGTCCGATGATGATTAATGGCGAGATAACTCCGAGGCACTCTGCGCGAGGGCACAATGACGATTCGCATAGGCCACGGACGACTGTGTGCAAAAACGTATCGGTTACACAAAGCAATATAAAACATTGTCGATGTAAAATATCGATTCGAGAAAGATCATAGAAAGAACCAAGGTTCGTGTGCCATGTTTACGTCATAATTTATGGCAAACAACTCGCTGGATATATTTATGTGCATTTTTTTACATCGATAACAATACTAGCATGCACAAGGAGTGTGCGTGAACCGAACCCGTATGCAAGAATGCACAAAATCCGTTATCTCCAGCTTTAGAGCAGGTTAGTTTGGATGTTAGATTGTGAGATAGATTAGATCTATTTATAAAACCTAAGGTCATATGCAAATTAGAACCAGTTAATTCTGAACGATGATGACTATAAATAAAATAAATTAATGATGATTATCTTTTTTTTCCCTCGGCAAGAAACAATCAAAAATCCGAGATGACGTCCGCGGAGACATCGACGCGAGAGTAAACGCGAAACTCGTCAAAAAAATGCATTTTTTCTGCATCAAGGCCATCGAAATAATCTTTAAAGTTAACAATCAACAAACAATAGACGGCAAAAGTTGTCCTGGAAATTTGCAATAATCACAGTCATTGTAAAATGGCCTCAAAATCACAATTAAAAATGTATTAAAACGTACTCTGCGTCTAAAAAAGTAATACGTTGCATTTTAATTCAAAAATTAAATAATAATACATACTTAATGTTTAATTAGTGCTTTAAAAAATAGTTGATTAAGATTTGATGCATTTAAGTGTAAATGAAATTAATTCAGATGATATCTAATGTCAAAGATTTATTAAATGAAATGGTAATGTGTTCAAAAATCAATAAAGACATAAAATAAAACCGTAATTTTTTACATCGCTTTGTAGAAAATCGTGCTAAAAATCAGAGCTATTGTGATATTTTGTGCTATTAACATTGTGGGATTATTTAAAAATTAAAAAAAACATGTTTTTATTTTATTTTCTAGCGTATGCTTAATAAATAATAACGATTTGATTCTAAACAAAACCCCTGACATATCTTGACATTGTTAGCCTTTGTTGCTTATATTATTATTGACTGTCAAAAGGTTTCAAGTATTATGGTGTGCTTTTTAAATAATTTGGGCGATTTTATAAATGAAAAATGTGAGAATATTAGATTAATTTAAACAAATTTTGTTCACGTTAGCAACTCTAAATGTTCTTTTTACACTAGTAAAAGATGTACTACGAAAGTTTTTTGACGTTTGACTGAAAACTGAAAATCTCGTCTAGATGGTGGAAAATATTTTTCTCGATTATCTATGTAACGCTTCTCAATTTATATTGCTTTTTCTCTTTCTTCTTTTTTTTATTAGTGTATCCTGACGTTAGAAATATTTATTATATTTAAAAAAAAAATCAGGCCCCATCCGAGGGACCTAAAAGCCGAGGGCCTCAATCCATTTTTTTTATTTTATATAAAATATTCACTGCCAACCCACAATGAAAACGTATTTAGTGGGAAAACGTATTTAAATGTTTAATTTAATTTTTAAAAGGTGCATTTGATTTGTAAAAAGGTGCATTTGATTTGTAAAAGGATGCATTTGATTTGAAAAAGGATGCATTTGATTTGAAAAAAGTGTATTTGACGTGAAAAAACTGTATTAAATAATTATAAGAACCATTATACAAATTTATTAAAAAAACGTTTTAAAAATTCCTGGAAGGGTTCATGAATTTTGCGTAACAATACTATTATTTTTATGTCCATTTTTTCATTTATTGACTAAAAACCATTTTCTTTTTTTATTTCCAATTAATTTCTTTAAATAAAACAATTTATTTTCTTTCATATTCACTAGTCTTGGTTTAAAAAAAATCATAAGCTTTCAATGAGGTCTATCTTCTATTTTTGTAAAAGTGTAAATCGCATTTGGATATATTTAATATTTTTAAAAACATGTATTTGTATTAAAAAAAGGTTTATTATATTATAAAGAACTTAAGTATTGTATATATTTTTTTATTAAATTTAAAAATCACGAAGTCTTACAAATACATAAAACTCGAATTATTTATTTGAAAATCTACGAAAAAATAACGTCATCTTCATGGACGACGGTCAAGCTCAGTGCAAAAACGTCGGATTAATGAGATCAGCGGTTCAGAAACTGCGTCGATATGTGCCCAATGTAACGTGTTGACATACGATGGACCAATTACCTTGCGTCACAAACGAAAGAAAAACACCGTGGCGAAAGACAATGGTTATTTGCGCAAATAGCATCTTGTCGGGCATGCGCGATTCTCCACAGCCACTTGGGAAGACAGCCTCGATTTAAACGGATCATTACTCTTTTTATACGACACGTATTGACTTGTTACAAAACGGCATTGCGGCCCCAGAGCCAGCGTCTTCACAATAAGTGCATGTCATAACAGGCACAAAAGTGAGCATGTGCAAAAACGGCGACATTGTCGCGGGCAAAAACAATAAACAAACAAACAATCGTGTGACGAGGCACGTGTCGGACACTTCCTAAAAACACAGATTTCCTTTGTGCATTTCCATATTCATTTTCCGGTTTTTCGGCTTCCGCCGAATGTCATAAAAGCAGGCAAATTGTACCATTTTCGACGACACAATGGAAAATTAGAACGCATTCACCAAAATAGTAAACAAATAATTCTAAACATATCTTAAATTATTCATAACAATCTTTTAGTTTAAATAATCCAGATATTATAGCATTGTATTAATTTTTAAATAAATAAGGAGAGATTGTGTATTTGTAGCACTAAACAAATTAATAAAAGTATAAAAATTAAAAAAAAAACTGTTTAGACATTTTAACTTCTACTTATTTTTTTTAAAACAGTTACTATTGTAAAACAATGCTACAAAAAAATTGCAAATGACATTGTATGGTCTATGTCAGTGGTTCTTAAACTTGTTGGAGGTACTGAACCCCACCAGCTTTATATGCGCGTTCACCGAACCCTGATATCATACGTCGTATCATTTTTGATAATATCGTACAATAAGTCGGGTGTGTGTGGACCTCCGCCGAACCCGGGAGACTGACTCATTGAACCCCTGGGGTTTGATCGAACCCAGGTTAAGAACCACTGGTCTAGGTTAGCCCGAAAGTAATCATTGTCTACATATACTCGAGTTGGGTACTTCATTTGTAATGTCATAAATTTAAAAGTGAAAGCCTGATATGAACAAAGAACATATTCGTCACTGCATGTTGTTTTTTTTTTTGTGATAAGGGCGTCGCCAAGGGTGCAAAAACCATTAACGAGATTTATGGATCATTGCTGACTGAAAATATTTGCTGGTTACGAGATCTTAATTTTATTTTAGCGCGATCAGAGACGAAAAATATATATTTACGATAAAATGAGAAGAAAATAGCAATAGTTTTATGAGAAATATACACATATTTCAACCCCAAATTTAATAAAAAAATTAACGTTATAACTTTCAAAAATATGGTATCCTAAAAATATACTGGAGATAGGAAATAGTTGTAAGTTGGGGCGGCTCGACATATACACTGTGGAGCTGCAGCACCCCCAGGCAAATTAAGGAAAAACATATTTTGTTATGTGTGTTTGATAAATACCCAACAAAACAGTGCAAAAATATGTACATGTTGGTGTACACATTCCTTGTGTACACATATCCGTGTGCATAAATAAATCTGGTCTCTAACGGATTTCTCACCACAGAGCCAGTATACCCTGGGAAGGAAAACCCTAATCTGTTGACCAATAATTGGTCTAGTCTCGATACTTTCGCTCCTCTTCCTTCTTTCTAGGGGATCCCTTTCGGAAGAGGTCTTTCCCATGATGAAAGGATTGCTATTGTGCGACAGGGCTAATGATCACTTGCGACCGGCTACTTGAGACTCGTTTTGGGCAGATGTGCATGTGTATGCCTGTGTATATCTATATAGGTGTGTGTTTGTGGTCGCTCACTACTTGTCACTCGTGACTCGTTATAAGCAGATAACGCCTTAGAGAAGAGAACAAACGAATACCGAGACAAACACTCTCCTACTTGCCTGGACACAGTCGAGAGGGTAAAATTCGATTCCAACATGGTAGAAGATGTACATCCAATGCCAGCAATGGCCAAGAGAGGGAAACTCTTTACAAAAAAAAACCGTGATAAATTAAGACGGCTTCCGGGTCCCCGCGTATGGACACATCGAAGGTGGACCCTCACGTCAATGCGTTGAGACTCAGGTTTCTATGGCCTCGACTACCATGCGAGAGTTTGGTAAGGTCCAATGCCCTCAGCGAGTGAGAGCCTTGGGACTGGCAAATGATGATGATGATGATATATTATGTATATGAAAATACAAATTTAAATAATATTTAGTGTTAGAACAAGAGCGCTATCTGCTTCTCAGCGTTACCAGCGTCGTGTATTGGATGGATGCGGGTCGGCAGCGGGGTGGTGGGGATCCCGTTGCTAATCAACACAGCGTTCTTATCTTATCTCATCACATCTTACGCAGCACCCCCAAATACTTTACTCACCAGTTGCCACTGGTTGTAAGTAATAATAGTAATTATATTTCAGAATAATGTTTGTAAATATTAATAAAACGAAAAAGTTCCTAAAGTAAAAATATAAGTTTTGTTGTATCATTTATTTAATTAAAAATATTTAATAAATGAGAAAACATATCATTAATCCATTTTTGATCCATAATTTTTAAGAATGATTTAGATAGTATTCAATATTTTAAATGTTTATTTAAATAATTAATATTTAGATAAAATTGTAATCGTTTATATATTCAGGAGAGCTTTTCGTCGAAATGAAAGTAAAGTGAAAACTCGTTCTATCATTTTCAAGGGGCTTATCCTTTAAAAATAACAAAGAAATTGGTTTTTCAATTTTCAGTTACTGGAGTCCAGTTTAAAAATAAAGGGGAGCAGCTACCCCGGGGGCCTGGAAATCTTAGGAGCTTTAACTTGGCAAGTCAATATATTAAATAAAAATATAGAGAAAGACGAGAAGGGACGACATTTAAACTAACGCAGATATAGAAAATATGACTAGTAAACAATAAATGGCATTTTTTGTGTTTATTTTCAATTTTGAAGGGACTCTAAAATATCAGTATCATTATTTTATAGACATTTTATTTATTTATTTAACTACGATGGATGAATGGCATAACAGAAAAATTCCAAAGCGACATTCATCCATATAAAGATTTGATAAATACAATATAAAAGATTGTTAAAGATCCAAAGGGGATGAGTCTCTCATACTAATATTCACCCAGTGTCAAACCAAGACACTGGTTAATTTTTAATATTAATTCATAATTATTTATTCGGTGAATGATAGAAGGCATTAAATTAATTAATTTAACGCGCCAAGGTAATGGGTCTCTTCCTCTTACATACCCCCTGGTCAGTGTTATAAAGAATTCC
>JAGXCT010035014.1:0-22179 GCA_022495035.1 Philopotamus ludificatus
GCCGCACTCAGATGCAGAATTGTGTTTAGACCCGCCGCATTGAAAGGGTTAAAGAATACCAACCGCGACGTCTTAACTGAACAGCCAAACTGAAGCCAAACTGGTTTCTAAATATCATAATATCAGTAACCATAACCGCGTAATTAAAAGGTGGCATAATTTCATACTTATTTAATTTTTTAATTTATTGACATAATTAATCTTAAGTTTATTGTATATTTAACATTTATTCGAATATATATTTGTATAATCACATATATCATGGACATATTAATTAATATGAATATTTATTACTCGCACGTATTCATTGACGTAAGCTAAATCATTTAATTAACCGGCATGTCGCAAAATTTTCCGGAAATCTTCTTACAAGACAATTCCCTGGGTTGTTTTTTCTCCGTCTGATTATTATTCTGCTCATAGTCTATCGGCTTATGGCCATTCGGTGCAGAAAACGTGATCGGTTCGCCAAATAAGTATAATATATTTTCCCAGCCAAAACGGTCTCCTGTTGTACATTTTCGAGCGTTTTTCCATTTCCACGGCATAGCGTGAACAGATACGTACACAATGCAGCCGGATAAAATTCCAACATACAATTGACCGGCAATATATATTATCTAGATTATATTTGTACATGAGATTTTTTAATCAAATCTGAAAATACATATGAAAATTGATATCATCGGGACAAGATAGAAATAAAACTTTATATTTTTAAATTTAAATCCCCTGCTCTGGGTCAATAGCCGTCTGCTTAATCCTCTCAACTGTCACCTCGGAACAAATGAGGCGATTTAAAAATATTAGAGACGGGGCGTCTCTCCGCCGGGACGGAAAGGTTAATCGTCCGACGCCGACCTCGAAATCGAGTGGCAATTTCGATACCCCCAGAGGTTAAAAAGTAACTATCCCCAATATTTTCCAATGGGTAAATGAAATTTTACGGTGTTATCGAGAGAAAAAAAATGGATAGAGACACGCACGCGTCATCTCGTTGAAGTGAACAACCTAGTCTTGGAGTGGCCATCTTCCACTCGAACGCTTCCGGCATACCTCGGAGTTAATCGAGTCACAGCCGCCCACCGCCTTCCTCCATCACTTGAAGTTGTCGACGGAAGACGGGGCGAATGTGTCGGACCGGAAATATTTTTATCAAACGATGACTCCTTTCGGGCTTTCGTCAAAAGAAGATAAAAAGGGAGCAATTTATTTTGATTGAGACGCGCCCCTTGATGGATTCGAATCGATCGCTCTTCCCGGGAAATGGGCTATTTTTTCAGTAGACAACAAATTCGATTCATGGATGAAATGTTGTGCCGATAAAGCTGAATTGACACTTTTCACACATTTCCGCAAGATAATTTGATCCTAATCGTCTACTGTCGGTTATTCAAAATTATTTATATTTCTTAACAAGCGTCTATAACAAGCGAATTAATTGGAATAAAGTCCTCGGATTTTGTACCAAATTCTCAAAGCACAATGCATTAATTAGTATATTTAATTACTATTTGAATGTAATTCAACTTAAGAATCGATTATCTCAGTTAAATGTGTTTTGCTCGATTTTCAAGTCGTTTTCAGGTGAATGCCAGGATAATTTATTACTATACAATGCGGAGTTGCTTCCTCTCTCATCCTTTCTAGAACTGACACATCTATAAATCTACAATAAGACGTTGCACGTACTCTTCTTCAACAGTGTAAGTGTATGGACTTGAGAAGAATTAAAACATTCAAACATGTTGCAACATATTTGATTAAAACGAATTGGTCCTGTTTTCTTTTCTAAAATAAATGCTATTTTTATATATGATATAAATAAATAGATTCAAAATATATCTGTTATATTTCGACCCTGCCATTCGAGTAAAAAACGTTCAAACCATACAATACCAAAAATTACAGAATAATGGTTTATCCGGTTTGACAAAAAAAGGATAATGTCGCTTTTTATATATTGTTCCTTTTTCTACGTAATATCCTTAGGACTTTTCCAACAATGCCAGCGACAATCAATCATACATTTCGATACATCGAATGGCTTTTATATTGTAACTTATATGTGTTTTTTGTGATAAAAAATCGAGGGGCCTTTTTTTATGAAAAAATTTAATCATATTTGAACTCTGATTTTGTTCGTATAATATTAAAACATGAACATCAGAGTTCTCGTACCTTTGAAAGGTCCTACACCATATTATATCGCAATTTTTGAAAGGTCCCGGGTCATAAAGGGGCTCAGAAAAGAAAACCCTTCATAAAGTATCTGATTAAGGGCCCCGCGGGAATAACGCTACACGTTAAAAGATTGAAAATCTTGTCCAACATTTTTTTTTCTATTAGCGTATTTATCCGGGGAAAATTTAAAATCTGTTGATGTGGGCAAAATTATTTTTTTCGGGCTTTCGAACGGCACAGATAAAGCTTTATCTTGCAGATAAAAAAAATAAATAAAACGCATGGGTGGGGCCCTTATATCGCATTTACATATATAAACGATATTCGTTTAATGCCGACATTTAAACACTACCTCAGCGGGGCACGTAACATAATATTGCCACCATAAAACAAATGGGTTTCCATGCAAAATATCGGAAATGCGAAAACAGGCTTTATTGTATAGCCATGAAAAAAGTGATGAAATATTCCAAGAGTGGGCAGTAGAATTAAAAAAAAATATTTGCGTAATACAATATTAATAAATCGGCGCTATCTTAGGATTATGATTTATTCCGACGTAAAAATCCTTTCACGAAAGCAATCTCTCCAAAAAAATCTGTTTATTGATGAATATCGTATCGCAGCTACTGTAATAAATTAAAACATGTGATCGAGAATCTATCTCTTTCAAAATGTCGAGTTAATTTAGAATGAAATATTTATCCTACATATTTATTTTGTTGTTTTTTTCTTTTATGTGCCTTCATGGATCAGTTTTTTTACATATTAGATCTGATATTTAAAATTATTGATAGTTTAACTCACTATCTTATTATTATTTCTCTTATTTCTGATTCGTAGTTCACGCTAGTTGTAAGTAGAAATTCAAAATACGAATTGATAATTATGTTATCCATTCTAGATCTAGGTCAGTGGTTCTTAGAGTGCTTCCTACTGACTCCTAGTGGTCCTTTTGGCTGCTAAGAGTCCACAGTGATAAACTTAAATTAATTTTGGGGTACGTGGACAACGTCTAGGGCCTACGAAATGTTTAATATATAATAATATATTTATGACCATCTTCTAAATAAAATGTAAATTAAATAGCTAAAAATAAACAAGCATTGCAGAGTGGGAGTCATGTTTGAATTGATTTTATGCACCATTTGATTCAGTATTGGAATTTCTGAAAAGTAAAGACAATTATTCGCGGCTCAATTGCATAGCTTATATATAACTGATTTATTTGCTAAATTTAACTAAAACAATTTAAAGCTTCAAGTTAATCATTAAAATTTAATTAAGACTAAAAGTGGGGGAAGGAGAAGCTCTCAGTTTCCATATATTTCAAAACTTCAAAATCGAAATGAGGATTTGCGTGCTTATTGTCAACACATAACGAACTTAGGCAAAGATTTGAAGATGTTTTTTACTCGGATGGGGTATTACAAGTAGACCCAAAACTCGGATTAATCCTTACTAATACATAGACTATTTAACCATGTGCTTGTAGGTAATATCTATATTATTTAGATAATGTAAGATAACCGCGACTGGGCTTAGTTAGCAGTCGGATAAGTATCCGACGAAAACTAGGAATTCAACAAAGTAAGATGAAGACAACTACTACCTCCGCATATTTTATAAAAATATTTATGGAGGTTGTTTGGGGCGTTGGAATTAATTAATTTAATCTCATCTATCATGCGTTAAAAAAAAGCTATAAAATAAATATTATAAATTTTAATCCAAGCAATATTAAAAAAAAATAACCAGTGTCGTGGTTTGACACTGGGGGGAATATAATTGTGAGAGACTTATTCCCCTTGCATCTTTAGAATAGTTTTTTTTTATTATACTCTCCATCCATCGTAGTTAAATAAATAAATATATAATTGAGGAGCCGAAACCAATGTTTGAACAAAAATACCAGAATTTATGATTATAAGAAAAGATTTTCAATTATTAATCCTGCATTATAAATCACTGTATAGATCAGGGATGGCGAACCTTTTTCCTAAGTGGGTCAGATTTGATATTTTTTTTTATTAAATCCATGTGGCGGGTCACATAGGTTTATTATATGGCCTACAAGTTTTATTAACATTCAAATTTACAAGCAAAATTATCGCTATTATAACCCTAATCGCTCTCTAGCTCCTTAAAGATGTGGCGACATCTAGTGATATTAGTAGCAGATTAAAAATCATTTTATTTTTTATTAAATGAAGGCTTTTTACAATCATATATAAAAAATCAAGCGGGTTCGATAATTTCACACCATCCCCGATATAGATGTTGATCGCTTTCTTGTTTTCCTATTTAGTAGAACGTGGGTTTAATAGTTATGAGCCACCCCATCTCGAAAATAAAACCGACTGGAAATTTGTACACTTTAAATTTTCTAATTCAAGAAATTAAAGTTAAATCTGTATCTTTTTATTATATGGTCAGGTTTTTGCTACTGGTCTAGACAGCATCTATTGATTGTCGTCACCTTGGTTTTGGACATAATAATCTCGAGCTTCAAGCTCTCGAGATTCTCTTACTCTGAATAAAATACCGGATTTCACAAATGCTATAGAAGTTTTGACATCTTATTTTAGTTAACCCAATTTTTCTTTTTATATCCGGTTCTTATTTTACACTAAGCTAGATATGTTTACCCTATCTAGAACAGGAAGATTATCTGATCTACAACCACGCGGCCACAAACACCAGATCTCAACACTCGACAAAAAGAAACCTAGAAGAAAACTCCGTCTACTCTGCACCATTTACGCTGCCGGAGCTCAAACTAGCCATCAGCCTCCTAAAAAGACATAAAGCGGCTGGGCCAGATTGCATCTTCCCGGAATTTATCATCCATAGCGGCCCAGCCACAAAGTGGTGGCTACTGAGGCTATTCAATAACATTCTAAAATCGGGAACCCTCCCCAGCCTCTTTAAAAAATGCAACATTGTAGCAATCCCCAAGCCAGTATTCCTAGAAAACCACCAACTTCTCAGTCAAACATTACTACGCTCTTGCACCAAGACCGAAGCCATGTCAACTCTTGAACAAGGAGGTTTTAGGAAGAATATGGGTTGTTGTGACCGTGTGATGGCTCTTCGAATTATATAGAAATGGGTTATCAAACCGGGGTCAAAACTGCAGTGGCCTTCATAGACCTGTCTGCCGCATATGACACAGTTTGGGTAAAGGGGCTGCTCACAAAGATCGCGAAAACAATCCCATGCCTCACCATCTTTAGACTCCTAACTAACATGCTAACCAACAGACGATTCGTGATCCGCATAGGCACCGAGGTTAGCAGGGAAACGTCACTCAGCAATGGTCTCCCGCAGGGATCGGTGCTATCACCAATTCTATTTAATCTCTACATAAGTGACATCCCCCCTACGCATTGCCGTAAATTCCAATTTATTTATTTTATTCTTATTTATTCATTTTCTAGAGAAACTTACAGCATAAATACACAACAACAAGAGGATAATAGCCACCAAGTTTCACAAATACAGAAAGAATAATATAAAGATTAAGTTTAGAAAACAAGAAAATCAAAAGAAATTAAAGAAGAGAGTAGAAAGAAAAAATTACAATACATCGAGATATTTTATTTTAATAAACATATTTACTTGCGATGAAAGAAAGACATCGCAAGAGACTTCTTAATAATCGTTTTATTGTCATTAAAAAGGTCTATATCCTCGTTCAAGCCTATCATTGCGATGACACGGCTATTGCCTGCCGCTTACACAGCTGAGCCACGTAAAGAGACAATTGGGCGCGACCTCACTACCCTGAATAACTACTATAACAAATGGAACCTTATGCTGAACCCCAGCAAAACAGAAGTGGCCCCATTCCACCTGAACAACGCTCAGGCACACCGCTCTCTAAAGATAACTTTCAATAGGGAAATAATCACTAACAACCCGTGCCCTAAATACCTCGGAGTCACATTCGACAGAACGCTTAGCTTCAAGAGCCACATTACGAAGACTGCCAGGAAGGTCAGATCTAGAGTCAGCCTTATACGGAAACTGGCTGGCACCGGCTAGGGAGGAAATACCGATAAAAACCGCGACGATGGGACTAGCATACTCCACGGCAGAATACTGCGCACCCGTATGGATAAACAGCCACCACACGGCAAAAATTGATACAGAACTCCATAAAGCAATGAGAATCATCTCAGGCTGCGTAAGATCAACCCCACTAGCGTGGCTCCCTACGCTCTGTAACATAGTCCCGGCGGACCTCAGGCGTAAAGCGGCCCTAAGAAGGCTTTGGATAAGATACCATGGAAGGGATAGGAAGAGATTCGTAATAAATAATGATCTCCTTCACCTTTCCCCAGCCAGATTGAAATCTAGAAGACCACCATGCACATCGGCCACGCAGCCCCTACTCACCCAGAACCTAACAGCAACATGGCGGAAAAGATGGAATGAGGCGACTCTGGAGAACAAGGGCGTCATCGCAGACCCAGCCAGACCCCTCAACCGGGCTTCCTTTACTTCCAATGGCGCGGTGCCGACTTAATCGCATCCGAACGGGTCACGGTAGATGCGCCATAATATGCTAAAATAACTGGGGTATGGTAACGGAACGGAGCTGTGACTGCGGCGCCCCGATTCAGACCACGCTCCACATCGAATGACTGCCCACGGAGAAGACTGAACGGAGGAATCAACGCCTTAAATAATGCCGACGAACAGGCGGAAGCTTGGCTGGATAAACTTGATATCGACATCTGACCAGTCCAACAGTTTGAGAGGCCCACTGGGGTCTGCCAAAGCAACGCAATGGACTTCCTAGTCCCAACCCGCCCGCTGCGCCGATCCGACCAATAGACCTGGTAAGAAACACTTCTCAGCGCCCCTCGCATCAGTAACCGGTGCAGGGTCGCGATTATCCCAGGCTAGGTTGCCCCGGCCGCCAAGAATTTATCAGAAATGAAACACAATTCTCTGCTACGCCATTGGAATTGACGGCCGGCATCTCATTACATTTTTTCTCAAAGCATGTTTAGTACTAATCACGTTAAGGTCTGTAGAAACGCATGCTTTAGAATAACCAAGTAGAAGTATCTAGAAACAATTCTTTGTATCTCTGTCACCAGTAACTGGTGTAGAGATGCGACTATCCCGGGCTAGGTTGACCCGGCTCCCTAGTCATCCAAAGGCAAATGCCGGGATAGTTCCTTGAGCCGTTTCCCATCACATATCCGCTTCCTACAAACTCGCCCGTCCCAAGTCCTAGGACTGTAGTGGCAACGAGGAAACTCTGGGTAATGGATGGAAACAATGCCGCACCTGGTGGTTGTTTTAGACTATCGCTAAGGCAGGCAATGTTGGCCTGCCGGTCTAAAAGAGGGGCCCCTCCGCCCCGGAAAGCTAGTGGGTCAACCTGCACCTGGATTACGTAGCCAACTAATGTTGTTCTTGGCGTGCTCCGAAATGGAGGAGGAAACTCCAATAACGACGAGCATGCGAAGAATGGCAAAGTAAAAGCCATACGAAATCATCATCAACTAATTGTTTCCATATATTGTATTATCAACAGCTAAATTAAATACAAATGAATCTTATAAAATAATATATTAAATAAATATTGCCCATGACTTATTATTATATGAAATATATTTAAAAAAATAATTATTACACGATATTAAAAATAATATTAATTATATATTACACAAAAGGTTAATTTTATTATTAAAAATAATCTCGTTTATTTTTTTTTATATACGGTCTATACAAGCTTGTTATATTTTTATTTATGGCAACACTGCTGTGATGAGAAGCTTACTGGCGCGAGAGAAAATTAAATTTGACAGCTTACGTTCATTTTCACAATAGATAGTTTTTAATATGAAGCATGTTTTTATCATATTATAAAAGCTTTTATTATAGAAAAATACTTTTTTAATTATCTTGCAACCGGTCGCATGTAATCGACAGCGGGAATTATTATACAAAATTTATTATCCATTTAACAATTTGTTCCCGATCTCAGCGCCCTAATGGTCTCTTGATAGAGTTGGCAAGTTATGGAGCCACATGCAGATTTTATTAAGAATAAAAGCTGGCCGCAGCCAAGTTGCACAAAGCCGAGGGGCGGCCATTAAGCTCAACAAAGCGTGAAAGCCTTATTTCGGATTCAGACCAGTATTATCATCCGCATTTTCTTTTTTTTATACTTGCCTACATTCGCAGATGGGATTTGCATTTTATTTTGTGTAAATTTTCCGACGCCGACTCACCTATCTTTCAATTTCACGAGACATTAGTGAGCGACGAATAATAAACGTATCGGCCCAAGGACGCTTGCGCTCCGGAAATACACCGGACAGGATTCGTTTATTATTTAAACGCGAAAAACGGAAGTAAGATGGATTACATGGGGATTTCGTGTCGAAAACCATTTTTCATTGTTTTTTTACAAGAGTTTTTCGAGTAGAACGATGCATGTGCGAAAAATTTGCACCAAATATATTTAAACAGAATATTATATCCATTTTGGAATAAAGGAGAGACTGAATTTAGTATTAATATTTTATTGCCGTTATGTATTTAAATTAAATGTTGTATTAGCTACGCAAAATAAGCCGGAAGTATTTTGCACTGTCAACTTTGTAAAAAATGAATAAATCATTTTAATGATGTCAATTGGGTTACGCAACAGATAATAAATTGCCAGTGTTTGTTACTGACGAATGGAAGTATCGTATTTTTTTTTTAAAAATGTGTAATATATTTTTTGGACCCTCGTTAAATCGCCGAATTTTTTGTGCCAATCGGTTAAGTGTCAAATTTTTTCCGCGCCAATTATTTAAAAATGAGATTTTTCGACCAAATTTAAATACGTCACGGTTTTAAAGTGTTTTGTGGGATACGCATCGTGTTTAATGGCCAACGGATAACATCCGAAGCTTAATACGACAATTTTTACGAAATCTCGATATCTGAAGACATTTGGAATGGTGCCCGAGCTTTGCGAAATTGCGACTTTCAAAGGAGTGAATTTCGCAAAAGCGTTTAAGTGTTATCGTTGCTGAATGTAATGCTCGGGCTGTGATGGAAATTTTTGCGGTATATTGTTTTTCATCAGAAAAATACGAAAAAAGCTATTTTTATTAATAAATATTCCGACATAATATAAATATTGTGTATTTCAAAAAATACCAAAAATCTAATAAATATCACAAGTGGTTTTATTTAATTTTTTTAGTTAGGAATATTCCTTGAAGATTAAAATAAGATAATGAATACTAGATATAGATATATATTTTTTACATAATTTATTTGTAAAGATGACTCTTTTATAACACGGTATCCAACAATACGGTTTCTCTCTAACACGATCAGAAATTTGCAATTATATATTATGCTATCGACAGTTAAATAGAAAATAACTTTGAATCATCATAAAATTAAATTCGTGACGTATTAAAACTTGCCCCATCGGAGGTTAAAATTTTGGTGGGGGTATACAATTGGCGGTGAGGATTTACTTAAAATGAGATCAGAAATTGTACATGGCAAAATCGCATCCGTTGAAAGAAGCGGAAAATTTCATACGGGACTGCAAAATTGCCTGTCTCCATATTAAGAGATCTAACTAGATTGTTAAAAATAGCAAAAAATCTAGACAGACTTTTTAAAGAGGGAAAAATGCACAAAAGATGAACATGATCTTTTCGTTTTGCCTAATATATGATTTAATAAAATCAAAATTTAATTTTTAATTATTTTCAATTTATTAACGCTCATTTTAATAATAATTTTCCTTAGCACTGCTCGATACATTTAATAGTTTTTTCGATTAAATGATATCATTTGGCAAAGCGAAAAGAAATATAATATTTA
Source organism: Philopotamus ludificatus (assembly GCA_022495035.1). Classification (NCBI taxonomy): domain Eukaryota; kingdom Metazoa; phylum Arthropoda; class Insecta; order Trichoptera; family Philopotamidae; genus Philopotamus; species Philopotamus ludificatus. The sequence continues at coordinate 10,045 of JAGXCT010035014.1, forward strand.
TTGTGATAGAGAGTTTATTTTAAGACAAACTGAGCAATATTATTTTGACAAATATTACCATAAAATAGGCAGATTCTTAATACTTTCTCTGTAAAATTCTGGCAGGTTTTTTCATTAAAATATTTTGAACTTGAATGATATTATAAAGATGCAACATAAAGGTAACAAGGTGGATATTGTAGAACTTTCAAATATAACTCTCTTATTTTGTCCTTGAGAAATTCTTATTGCTTCCCTTAATGTTGCCTAAAACTAATCGTTTTAAAACAGTACTTACTTTAATCTTACCAATTGGTAATAATACACCTTTGCTGTAACAGTCTTACTAGGTTTTAATAAGTATATCTAAAACATCCCAACAATTTTAAAGAAGAACCCTTTTCAGTCAATGTGTGAAAATACAGTTACCTGATTCGATAGAACTATTTTTTCTAATCAGATTCATATACGACCCACTTTTTAACCCTAATTACAATTCTTTTAAGAAAAGGATCGCTTCCATATCTGGACAGTAAAGATAAAAACATGTTGAAGAAATAAAATACATTGTTTATTTTTTCCGTGCCTTATTCGTCACTATTTAAAATGGACAACTTAGGTCTTGTGATAAATTTTTGATTGCTTTGCCCGGATTTGACTCCACTAATAAGTTTACTGTGTTATCGTCGATTTTAAATGGGCTTGGTCCCTGATTTTGGTTAATACTACCACCTTTTTTTGAACTTTGTCACGATCTTTAGCATTGCCAAGATGTCTCTATAAATATCACAGATGATCTGGGTAGCTTTGTTTGATGCCAATCTTTTATCAAATGAAAACAGGATACAATACCAATGTTATGGCTTGTAGGTAACATGTATATATTTCAATAATGCAAGTTAACCGCGACTGTAGTGAGATAGTAGTCGGATAGGTGTCCTACAAACACTATGAATTCCACTTACTACCCTTGTATGTAAGTGGAAGAACCCATTACCTCCATATGTTCATGAAAATATTTATTGTGAAAATATTATGGATTTTTTTTTATGATAAGATGGTTAAAACGGCAATTGAGCGCAGACTAAATCGGCGCTGACGATTCTGCCCTGACAATTGTGGATAACGACAACTGCGAAAAACGTTAACAGCTTTAGTTCTTAGCCCAAATAAGACTATTGTATTAATAAAACATTATTATTTATTGTATACGCGATTATTTATAAAAATAAGTTTTAAATTAGCTAAGTTTAATGTTTAACCTATGACATATTTTAATAATTAAAAAAAATATGAATGAAAAATTATTTTGACCGGAAAGGATTAAAGGTGATCGATCGTTCATGAATATACAATGTATGTTAGAGGAAGAGGCTTATTACCTCTGCATGTTTTATAAAAATATTTATGTAGGTAGTTTGGCGCGTTGCAAGTAATTAATTTAATGCCATCTATCCTTTGTTAAATAAATTTCAATCCAACTGAAATTATATTTAAATTAACCTGTGTTGTGGTTCGATCTTTAGGGTTCTTAGAATTTTTATCGAATCTTAATCAAATCTTATACGGATGAATGGTGCTTTAGAATATTTCTGTTATGCCATTTATCCATTGTAGTAAAAAATAAAAAAAAATAACAATACATAAATGTGTCCTCAATTACTGGCCTTTGTACTTTTACCATAGGTATATAAAATAAAAAATTCTAAACTGAAATATTGCTAATAGAGCTTCGAAATGACACCAACCGCGACGTATTAACTTAATGACAACTGGTATAAAACTGGTTTAAAGCAACGCAACAAAATAAAATGACATTACTTGTCGTTTTTCATAAAATATTAAGCTTTCAAAACCTAATCCGCATTTCTATATTAACACTCAAGCACCCGCTGTTTTCAGGCGAAACTTACACCTAAACCCGCTCTTTTTATCGATCTTGCGATTTTGCGCGGCTCTGTAAAAATGCTTAATAACTTTTTCCTCTTTTGAGATAATTCGCCAAAAAGAAGTATTATACGTATAGTATACTTATATTAGATTATTAGAATATTTAGATAAGAAATACAATTTTCGAGCTGTGAAAATGATGATTTATTGTATTTTATACGATAAAAAAACAAATAGATATCTTTATGTAGTATGTAGGTAATTTTATCTTTGTAATAAAGGATGTAACGGGTTGTGCCACATAAATATTCCAAAAAAGTTATTTTATTGAATGGATAAACAAAGACCTAAATTCTTTACAGTCGATGTGTAAGTACTGGAAAGTTTTCGATCCAAATAATCTATTATTTCAAGAACAGTTTTTAACCATAAATAAATACATATTTTACAAAGGGCATGCAGAGCAATGAATGAAACTGTGTCCAGTCGTAAAACTTCAAAAGAAAGCCTTTTGTAGCACATTAGATAAATATAGCCTTAAGAACTCAGCAAGTTAGTGCGGGAGCGGGTGTTTTACCGTTTACGAAAATTTCCGCACTAACGCGGGACCGGGTCCTTGAGTGTTAACTCTGTGTCATATAAAACCTGACATTTTCTAAGAACCTGTCTACCGTGTTATATGAGGATTACCTATACTTTATTTGTGTGATGACAACCTTTTAATTTTAATTTTTAACCCATTTCTAGACATGTACAGTATATAAAATCAGTATTTAAAATAATGAAGATTAAATTACGTAATTAAAAACATATTTAGAATTTATTTATGATGAATTTGGTCTGATATCCGTAAGCCTTTTTGATATCGTATTAGCGCTGCTCGGTGGTGCTCGTCCCATGGGACTAAGCCCTTCTCCATGGCGTTTTCTCCACTTTCATACCATAATTTATGAGAAATACAAATTGGAAAACAGCTTATTTATGCGAAATTCCGCTTACATGCGGAAATATGCGTATGCCATTGCGTGGACAAGTGGAAATCCGTGATTCGATTTCATTGTTAAATTTTAATAACATACGTATGAAAAAGGTCTGAAACATAATATTTTCGTATTTTATCGTATTTCATCTATTTTGGAAATGCTGTTATTATTTATCGGATTTTAAGCTTCGTTTTGTTTATCTGGCGTCCATTCGATTTGCTTAATCTGTCAAAAATAATATATGATGTAAGAGATAGAGCCGGAATGGAAACAAAGGACCAATTAATCTTTATGTACATAAATATAATATATATATATATATATATAAAATATACAAAAGTCCAAAAGGACAGATATGATAAAACGGCAGCCATTAGATGCTGTGACAACTGATATACGCATGAATTCAACAGTTGACGTTGAAAGAATCCGATAAAACCCAATTCCACCTCGACGCTTGTGAAAACATTTATTTCCACCATTTTCATCTGAAATGCAATAAATATATACATAATAAGAATTTAATGCTGTATCGTTGCTACTGAAATATTTTATCTGCATGTATATAATAAAACATTTACGATAAAATTAAATGCTTCTGCATATATATTATATTTTAACGACATATATTGTATCTGATGATATTAATTTTCGTATCCAGCATCCGTATATTAAAACGAATTTCTAATGTATGCCTAAATATTATTTACGAAATATATTCAATGGATTCCTAATATTTTATTCATAACAATATTTTTCTGTATTCATATATTCAGACCCTATATTGGCAGGAAGTCGATCTAAATATTCTTCATATAAAACGCCCGCGGAAAATATAGAGAAATTTTAATTTTCTCATAAATTCTATCGGTCTCGTGTGAATCGTCACATGTTCATTTATTGGGTAATTTAAAAAATGTCATGAATTCTCATTTGCGTTTCGCGGTCTACCCCTTTATGTAAACTCGACTCATTATGGCTCTGTTTGGCCAGGGCTGACTCTGCCTCTCAATGGAGATAATGAAAAAAGTAAAGTTTAATTAAATGATAGCATAAAAAAAGGTTTTATGAATTCATTACGAACGCGGAAAAAAATGTACCATCAGCCGCGGCATATTTTTAAACGGTCGTGTAACAATAGACCTCCGGCGATAAGATAACAAATTTTATTTAGAGCCGCTACCGCTGTCTGCGTTAATCTGGTCCATCTGAGAGGCGGAGTGACACCGTTGTGAAATTTGTTGTAAAATATATTTTTTCACTTTTCTATGTTTTTTTAATAATGTCGAGGGTTACGCTAGTACTTTCATGAACGATCACCTTTAATCCTTTCCCGTCAAATTAATTTTTCATTCATATTTTTTTTATTTATTAAAATATGTCGTGGGTTAAACCTGGGAATTATTAATCTATTCAATTTAATATTAAATGGTTTCAGATAATATAATATCCGGAAATAAACATCTTATATAAATAATCGCGTATACAGTAAATAACAATATTTTTTTAATACAACGGTTTTATTTGGGCTCAGAGCTGAAGCTGTTAACCTTTTTCATGGCGCAGTTCTCGTTATTCACACTTCACACGCTTATCACAATTGTCGGGAAGGAATCGTCAGCGTCGATTTAGTTTGCGCTCAATTGTCGTTTTAACTATATTATGATAAAGAAAAAATCCATAATATTTTCACATATTTTCAATAGCCCTATCATTTCTTAGAGATAGCAACCGGCGCAAGAGATGAGTAATTTACGAATGATTTTTTTTCAGGCAGTCGATAAATAATATTTAGAATTCTTAGCACGTAAAAAAGTTCGTCACCGCTGTTTGTTTCAATTTAAATTAATTATTATTCAGCAGACATCTACATCCTTCTATAAATTCCCTCCCTCTTATCTAAACAGTAAATGTAAATAAATCTCCCAATGTTATCACAACTATATTCAAAAATATTTGACTTTCAAACCATCCTTAGCGACCCATCTCTCAGTAAAGAAATGATCTAAAAAAAGAAAAAAAATCATAAATGTAACATCCTTTCATTTGATATAAAGAAAAACTACGTTTTTAGGATTTTAACCCTTTCAGTGCGGGGCGCATGACGTACATGCGCATACAAATCGTGTCCAGGGTGCGGCCGCATGTCGTACATGCTCGAGATTCTTTAAAACTTTAACTTGTCGTTGCATGTAAACTAGACCGAGTTAAGTGATGGTGTTTGTTTTAAAAATCAGCTAATAAACACAGCTATCAATAAACATATCACAAGAAATTTATAGGAACCATGTAATATGTAAATATGAATAGTAACGATTCAAATCCGCAGTAGTATCGGTGACGTATCTCGGCTCAGGGGTTGTTAAGGGTGTTCCACGTACATTCTCTCCCACATACATATGTAGGAATGTAATGGTATAAGAAAATTGCATTTTGCATTTTTGATTTTGATTCGCATTCCCATTTATTTCTCACTTAATCTCTGTTTCAGCAATTGATATTTTGTTCGATTTATTATTACGAAAATAAAGCGAATCGAGTTTATTTTTTTAGTTGAGATGAAAGAACATATCCTAATCAACATGTTTGCATAAATCTCTTATAGGAAAATGGTCTAATATAGCGGTAAACGGTGAATACAAAATTACATCGCCAAAAAAATAATTTGGTCCAAAACGGCGCCGCACTCAGATGCAGAATCGTATTTAGACCCGGCGCATTGAAAGGGTTAAAGTGAATAATGAAATGACAAAAACGTAATAAGGAGGAAAACATGTTTTTTTACATATAGCTGTTTTGATGCTATAAATTGATTAGAAGGTTACTTCTTGTACGTCTTAATTGCTAATCAAATAACCATTATTGCCATCAATATTTTATTTTTATTTTAACTACGATGAATGAATGAATAACATAACAAGAAAGATTCCAAAGCGCCAATCACCCATATACAAATTGAATAAAGATTCTAAAGATGCAAGAGGAATGAGTCTTTCACACTATTATTTCCCCAGTGCCAAATCATGACACTGCTTATTTTTATATTATATAAGTTGAATTGAAATTTATATTATTTGTTCATAATTATTTATTCAACGAAGGATATGTGACATTAAATTAATTAATTTCAATGTGACAAACTACTCACATAAATATTCTTATAAACATGCGGAAGTAATGGGTCACTTCCATTTACCAGTGCCAGTGTTATAAAGAATTTCTCGAATGCATAGTTTTCGTCGGACATCTTACTTAGCTCAGTCGAGGTTAACTTACATTATCGAAATAATATGTATGTTACTTACACGCCATAACAATGGTTAAATAATGTTAAATAATTCAATAAGTCGCCTATATAATATTATATATTATTTTTATTACAGCCTGGACTTCTTAGACCATGAACTTAATATAATAATTATATTCTAAATTAATATTCATTAAATTACATCAAGAGTTTATTTAATTATTGAAAATTAATTTTTATTTCACGATTATTGACTTTAAAGTTGTTCGTTACGAACGTGAAATTGTGTGCGTAATTTAATTTTGCGGTTCTGAGATCGTTTCCCTTCAAGCAAATGATCTAATCAAAAATGTTATCTCCTATTATCTTTTTCATTGTTTTAAAGCATTTGTCTCCATTTCATCTTCATTTGAGCCAAGCACAGTCAACACTCGATTATCCTGGCTAATGGTGAGACGAAAGCGCGAGGATAAGCGAAAATTCTTATTCGCTTTTGTGTTATCACAATGTTTCCTCTTTTATATTATAAATAATTGCTCTCCGGTTTAACATTAAGTCCACCGCATCTTGCAAAGGATTCGCTGCATCATTTTTATGTTTCCAGTAGATTAGGCTCATACTAACTTTGACTTTAATCGTCTAACGTTTTTTATACATTTTTCTTATTGTCGAAAGATTTGATCAAACGTATTTTTTTCTCGTTTTCAGTGTTCAAGTTTCCTGTCGATCGGTGGATGGGTAATGGCATCGACGATGGTGTAGTGCAGTGCGTGGTCGCGAGTGGCGTGAAGTGTGGCAAGTGGTTGCGAAGAGCGGCCGGGCAGCTGGTGGGCGCTGGTCGCCATGGCCGGGGGCTGGTCGCCCCCCTCCGTGTCCCCCTCGCCCCCGCCGGCGCCCCCCGCACCCCCGGCTCCGCGCCGCTGGCCTCCGCCGGGGGGCGCCTGCCCTCGCTGCAGCGGTCGCTTCGCCTCCGTCACCAGCCAGAGTGCCAGCGTCAACAACAGCTATGCACAACATCCTTACAAAGGTAAGACAAACCTTTACATTATTATCCCATTAAAGTACAGTGAAACCTCTATATTCGTCATATTCTATATTGTTACAGTTTGACTAAAAAATAATTCCATATTAGTCACTTAAATGTTAAACACCACCGGCTAATAACTCTCTAATAGTTTTTTTAACTATTTGAACGCCAGCGTCTCACTGGTTAGACGCATTGCGACAGTCGCAATACGACTCATAGACCCTGGCGTTTAAGTGGTTGAGAGAAATTAGAGTAATAATATCTTATCGTGGAAGTTTATCAAGCTATACTCAAAAATGTATTTAAAGATTGTCTTAACTCCTTAAGTAACAAGAGCTTTACATCTTTAGTACGTAGTAGTAATATATGTAATTTAAGAGTGATGAACCCTGTGAGCATATTGGCGTGCTCTTATATACCCTTTTCTTTATTAAAGGCTCTTAATTTAATTTAACTTGAAGTGGGACCATCCGATAATTTTAGTACAAATATCAATTTATCCGGTTAGATATCTTTCTATTCACACTTTATGAGCCGTTCACGCCAAAAGGCGTGATTTTGTAGCCAAGCGTTATGAGCCGTTCACGCCTTCTGGCTTGAGATTAGCATTTTTTTTTCTGAAAACGATGCACAATGTAATTATACTAATTGACCACAGATGCATACACGTGCATGTTAGCTTGGATTATCATTACATGAAACCATGCGGCCCCCAGGGTAGGTTTGATTGTAAAACCTTGCGACTCATAAAGTGTTAATCTTGTTTGTTTTTAGACGTTTGTGATCCACTAATCTTTGCCGTTTATCCATAAATTGTCTATTTATTGCGAGCTGCAACAATTCTGATGCTTCATATCCTATACAGTTTTGAATGTTGTATGAAACCTTTTTACTTTTCACTCCATAACGGTCTTCAGAAGGCAATACTTCGGTCCACGGATGACCAGTTCAAAGTTCTGAATATTACGATTCTTCACGGTGTCCAGAAGATCCCGTTCCTTATAAAGTAGTTGAAGTACGGTTGTATTCTTGACGCTTCAGTCTATGCAAACTTCAATATTCCTCAGTACCAACCACTACATTTCAAACGCTACCAGCTGGTTATTATTCGCTACCAGCAAAGTCAATGTCTCGCAACTATGCAAAAGAAGAAGTATAGTATTATAAAAAAAAACCTCATGATGCAGATAGCCTCCGTTAAAAATTAAGAGTTTATAGACATTCTTCTTGAAGGATAGAATCTCATAATTTGCTTGTAAACGTCTTTTTGATTATAAACAATAATCCTAGTCATCCACTTAATCCAGAAGACGTTTTATTAATGAAAAACAGCTTTGTTTGTATTAAACATCGACTGCTGAATTATGTAGTATTTAATAAAAAATAAAACCACTATTCCTCACATTTAGTTTATAGTGAGCATGACATTACTTCAGTCGAAAAAAACTTTATATAAAAGCACTCACTCGAAGATATTTAAAAGTGATCTTGAAGAAAATAATGAATCATTTTTACCCATCCGTCACGATGGCTCAAAAACAACTGCGTCGTCCGAAGAGTGTCTCCCAGAAACCCCAAGCATTTCGAGTCAAGATATTAATGAATTCTTCATCATAAAATATCTTGACATTTTTTTAAAAATAAATTATTCTAAGAATAAATATAGTTAGTTATTTATGATATGATTTATAATTTGATCGATATTTTGGATTTATTAAATAATCAGTATGACTATGGCGTAATTAACAACGCCCTCAGCGATGTCCTTCCGCAGACTGAACTCTCGGCATATCATAACGGATACGAGAGTGAAAAAAACATTGCGCATTACAGCAGTGAATATTGTTGTTTTATTTTTTTTCGCAATTTTAGACAATAAAGAACATTGATAATTTGTATTCTTTAGACGTTTTAAGACAAATACATAAGGTTTTTGACATGTAGGATATGTAGTAAAAAAGTTATTCGAGAAAAACTTGGGGTCTCTAATATACCCTATCGGCACGGCTATGTTATATCCAGTGGCGACTCGTAGGTAAAATATTTGGGGTTACTAAATATTTGGCGCGGGATTGCTCCGAGTCCCAGCGCAACACAGCGCTTAGCGACGAGAACCCCCCAACCCGTTGCCGCCCCGCATCCATCCAATACACGACGCTGGTAGCGTTCTTGCTCTATACCGCGCAGCTAAATATGAATTAAATTTATATTTGTATATACATAATATATAATCAATAAACACATATATATTCTTTATTACAGCAGTCGTTCACCGATGCTCTATGGACCATGTCCATATCAAGAGCATTGTGGTGGTAGGATCTTCTGCAGACATCGTATTAACAATCGCAAAGCCTCTTGTAGATAAAAGTGTATCTCAGTAGATCAAAGACAATGCATGACTGTGAAAATATTTAAATATTAGACCAGATTTTCTTAATGTCAGCAATAAATCAAAATTTCATCCGTTGTTTCAACCTCTTGTACTTTATAAAGCTCAATAGTTCTTCTGTTTTGAATTCCCATACATGTTCTTTCAAGAATTCCTCAACATCTGCACTATCAATTTTAACGCCTTCTGATCAACGTGATGTTTTAATAATTGTATTATTTAATTATCAATTTTAGCTATTTTTTGTATAAGAAACTGTTTCTTTGTTCAGCAGATTCCATATGGAGCAGATTTATGTCAAATATAAAAGTGCCACTGTATTTAAATTGCCTGATTTGAATCGAACGGTTTTTCTAATCGCTCGGATATAGGTTTGCCCTTGACCCAAACGATACCCAAACTCAATTTAACTTTATTCTTTGTTCTGTCTGCGGTGCGACGGGACAAAGTTACCCAGAACGAAACACGGCTTTCATTAACTGCGGTAATTCCGCTGGGGTATATATATTGCATATTTGACGCGGGATTTTCATCAATATATATTATATGCTGGATAGTATGTAGCCTATATACATAGATGTGACCGCAGACAGACGTGTTTGAAACTGGGTAAACATCGAAGTATTTGTTTGTATACCTTCGGCGTCGTTTGTATGAGAAACGGTCTCAGGACCGAGATACAGTTTAGTAATATCCTCGGAATATGTAAAAGTTTTCGAAATTGGTCCTTTGCGAATTAGCTCGTAAGTTGTTTGACGTTCGTCGTAAATTTGTCCCACAAGGGAAAATGTCTTCGGTGCTTTATACGCTGCACGTCTATATACTTTCGTAGTTTTTTTTCTTCATTAAAGTTAAATATAGAGCGTCATAGCTTAAGATATCTCATTGGATTTAGTCGACGAGTGGCAGATTTGTCATTAGTAATTACAAGCTTTTCTAAGCTGGCAGGACTATATAGTCAAAGTATCGGAAAACTAGACGCGAGTAAATAATTGACAGACGTGTTGAGACCCCGATTTCATTTAACACCGACGTGTTTGTCCCTTTTTTCTATCAACATATACGTGAAAGGCGTCTCTGGCTCTATATCACAGATGCGTCGATCCTTTGTTGTTACTAAATCCTTAGTCAAGGTTCATACGCTATACAAAATAATAATTTATTTATTATTCTTCTAAACTGTTTTGCTTTTCGATTTTTTTTAAAAAAAATCTAAGAAAAATTAAACTTTTGAGATGAACTGATTTAAAATCATATAGAATATCAACGGATTTAAAAAATCAACACGTGTGCCGCATACGACATTTGCCTAACCAAGTGTGATTGGTTCATTTGACTAGCCGTGACTTACAAAAGCGTAAGAAGGGTACACCCTCCAGCATAAATAATGCATCAGTTTTGGGCGCGAAACGAGCGACCCCACCGCACACCTTATGGAAATATTTCGCAAATAAATCGTGGCGGATACGACCTTACGCACAAGGCGACGTCGTGAATGGAAACCTTTTTTTATGACGTCGTTATTTTTTTAATGACACAACTCTTGCTCCTAAATTTCTATACGCACGTTTCGCGCCAAAATAATGTGGCGTACAAAACCGCAGCATCCAAATATTCGCGACTCGACGCATTAATATACGCCGTGACCAGAATGCCTGCTGGAATGTGTATGAATTTGAGAAAAATTGTGTTGAATTATTACTAAGCGCCTTTATGGCGTGTGATAATCAAGCTCCGGATGTGTGGCGGAAATTTGGGATGAGCGAATCCCGCAGACAATGCGGGAAAAGTCCGAATGCAATTCGATAAAATGACTTGCCCACATATATCCGGACCTTTGTAGTAATTTGCATAGGGGAATTGTAATTTGATTTATTTTTTCCCGCACAATGATAATTTAAGTATATTTTTTTAATCTGTAAAGTTTAAACTTAAATCATTGATTTTTTTTATTAGTATATTTATAATTCAACCTTCTTTACACCAAATTAAATCTGGAGAAGCGAAATTGATCATTTACGATAACATAAGTCAAAAAGGCAACGGTTTTCTCTGAATCAAAACTCCTGTTCTGATCTCTAAACCTAGTTTAAAGCATTTTAGGCATTTGGTGAGATGTACGAGAAATAATTTATTACGAATTATTAAAACCGATAACAATTACTGTAAATGTTTACTGTCAACGATTAAAACGATTAAGCGAAGAAATACAAATCAAACGTCCCATTTTGTATAACATAAATGGAATAATTCTTCACCACGATAATGCAAGAATGATCCAAGAAGAAAAATCGGGAGTTAAACTTTCTCGTTAAGGTTCTCCCATACCCTTCTTCATATTCCCCAGATGTTCCTTTTGATTATTTTCTCTTCAGATCCAAAGGGTACACTTTAAATTAGTATTTTGAATCAATATCGAAGAGTTTTTAAAAAAAGGAAATAAACAACTATAAAGAAGATGGAAAACAGTTTCTAATAATGTGAAAATTACGTTTGCTAATTATATGTAAAGAAATATATATTTTACATTCGTAAAAAATGCGCGATTTCTTTTAAATTCTTTTACAGTGGAACCTCTCATAACGAGCATAATTCGTTCCAGAATCTTGCTCGTTGT
>JAGXCT010035014.1:23041-101999 GCA_022495035.1 Philopotamus ludificatus
TAATATTTTCCCGAGGCAGTAATTATCTTACAAATCTATGTATCTCTAATAATACATATTAATATTTTTAACAATATAATATTAGTATTTTATTTAATATGAATCTGATATATTTTTTATGTTCTGTTTTTAAGTATATAAAAATATTAAACAACATATTTTTATTGTGAACAAAATTTACTACATGCCTCAACTTTACGAACAATTTCCAACGTGCTTACATAGGATTTGTGGCCGATTAACCGGAATTAAACTTTGTTCCTAGTTAGTCAGCGATATATTAATATTCTGTTACATATATAAAACAAACATATATATTAAATTAATTAAAAAAATAAATGGGGAAAGCTTTTTATGTGAATTTTTCGCATTTCGCTTGTTTTAATTAGTATACTTTAACATCTTGTTCAATATACCCTTAATTATAAGGGGGTTAACTCGGGTCAAAATTTACTGTTAACGAAAAGGATTAAGAGATATAATAACGGATAAATTCCTGTGTAAATATTCCATTCAAGGCGGCCTAAAAAAAAAGAAAACACAAAGGGTTTCATTTATTAAAATAATCACAGAGTGTTGGAGTAATTCTTGGAAATTTGAAGAGGTTTTGCGAATCAAACGGAATTATGTCGTGGAAACAAACGGCTTTGTCTCGGGAGGGCGATTTAAATTCAGAGAGTCAACCTTTTTTGCGATTATGGCCATTGTCGTTGAATAAATAAATGAATCGACGGTTTTTATGTAGATTTCCGATTGTCAATACAATTAAGTTAAATTTTTAATCCTATACATTCGCATAAATATTAAACGAAAAAATAATTATTTCATTGATATAAAATAATAATTATATCAGCACCCTGTATTATAATGTATTCCGGTAATAAACGGAAGTCACGCTTGTTTCAAGCTTTGATGGACGGGTACTCGCTACTAATTTGCTTGATTCACACTTGAACTATTCTTCATCAACAGTTAAATTATATTTTAGAAGCTTTTGAGCTTTCATAGAATTTTTAAACTTCACTTACAGAACCCTTAAAATACCATTTAAACAAATTACCAAGGAGAATTCGCGCGTAAAAACTAACTTCGAGAAAATTACGCAAAGCGACAGTGTACAAATTTTGCATGAATTATTTTCATGCAATATAAAAATATTTATTTCGTATCGGAAATGATAATCTCCACGCTTAGCGAAAATATTTCAATGTGTCCCGAGGAGTTTCTCGGGGTTTTCCATTACTTTCCGCTCGAGGAATCGGAATAGGAAGCCGTATTAAAAAAATATTAATGGAAATCCGATTTCGGTATCGGATTTTTGCGATATTCGCCACGCTAAAAGCGCGGGCAAAATCCAATGCACTAGTATAATGGAAATCTCGGAACTGGGAAGCCCTTTATTTCGAATCGTAAAAGTGGGACAATAAAATAGAAAATTTTATAGTTTCAGTCAGAAGTGATAGTATCACCTGTGTCCTTGGACTCGCTGTGATCTCGCCGTTTTATAGCCAAGCGTTTCGATATAATTTATTATCAAGTCGGATTTAGACGATACTTTCAGCTAATCTCATTTATATAGTGAATTTATGTCATATTTCTAGATGAATTTATTAAAAGATAAGAGAAAATGGTTTCATTTCTCATTGATATCTCTCTATCTATCTCTGACGATTTTTTTTACTTATAAATGAATAAATCCTTGTTATCTTTTTGCTTAATTTAGATTGGTTTTTTACTATATTTAAATGTTTATCTTCAATTGTCTAAATAACAATTCGTATACATCAGATATAGTCAGAATATCGACCACAATTTATTTGGGTGGACCTAAATCGTAACAACTTTTATTTTGATATTATTTTGTGTGAAACAAACCAAAAATTTAAAAAAATAATTCATAATTGTTTGCACACATACTTGTTTTTACTAAGTTTATTGAAAGGTACTAGACAATTACTTAAGCATCACTTATAGTAACATATGTATAAGAAAATACTACAAACTTTTAGAAGATGGTAAAAAATTATAAGAAAATTCAATAAAGGCATTTCTTTAAATAACAACGTTTAACTTGAATTTTATTGATGCGGTTTTTAATAAATATGTATGTTTTTGAAGAGTGATTAGAGTGAAGATGTTTTTAATATTTGTGGTTGTTTATTAATCATATCCAATATCTAATATCGATTACACCTAGTAAAGATCCAGCTTTAAATTAATAACCGCTTTAGTGCTGCGAAGTTTACAGCTAAGATACATTATATACCGCATGTTTTTTAGAGTGTATATTCGTCGTCATAAAAACATAATTCGTCTTTAGAAAAAATATAGTCAGTAAATACTATGTAAATAGTATGTAAATTATATTTTCGTGGCCACCAGTGGCCTTGTGGCACAAATGCGAGACATTACAGAAATAATTTATACTTCAATATTAAAAAAAATGTTAAATTTATTTATCGACATCATAAATATAATGAAACATCTAACTATATATTAAAATATTCTATTGTAACGTAAGGTGCTTTGAATGCGAATGAATTTAAAGGGATACAAAACAAGATATAAATTCAAGAGACATCTCTATTGATAACTACAAAAATAACAGTGGAATCGGCCGAGCCGACCCAGGGATTGCAAATTGACTTTCGATACTGGAAAATTTCATATTACAGTCAACACTTCTATAGCGCTTCCTTCTACATTGCCGTTTTCTACAACACGCATTTACGTAAATATAGTAAAATATTTAATGTAATAATTTTATTCAATTTACAAAAAGTCTTCTATATGACGGGTTTCTATAGCGTAGTCCATATCTCAGTGCTATAGAAGGTTTGATTGTAAATTGTGGCACACTAACTAAACTTTGGTATCTCTATATAGATTCTGAAAGGGAGTAATAGGAATTTATCATTTCTTTGTCTTGATCAGTGACATGTGTCGATTTGGTTACACGACTAAATAAATCCCGCGCTGTGGAATTTATTTAGCTCTCGTTATACGGAGTAGTGCTCCATTTAAGACGTTATTTAATATAGCAAATACTCCTAGTATCCATACGCGGATTAATGGTTCCTAAAAACCCGAATATGATAATATATCATAGACAAAGAATATGGCAAAGACAAAATAAATCGATTCTACTGCTTTTCCCCGACTACCACGACCGATTATTCACTCTGATTTTCTTGCCATACTTGAAGATGAAATATTGACATTAAAATGCGACGTATTCCCGAAAGGCAGAGCTTTAAGTCTCTCAAATTTCGAATTCGCGAAAATAAATATTCGCATATTTAAAGAATATATTGTAGTAATTGTAGTAATTGACATTCTCTTTGATAGACGCAATCATTACAAAGAATTTCTCTTCTCAATTAATTTACGTATAGCTACAAGTTCTTAATAAACAGATTGTTCTAGTTGTAGCAAGGGCAGATCGTCTATATACACTGCAAAGCTGCAGCCCTCCCAATTTAGAAGAAATATATTTGTGTCGATTGATTATATATTATGTATATGAAAATATAAATTAAATGAATATTTAGTGTTACGCCATACGGTGTAGAGCGAGAGCGTTACCTGCTCGTCAGCGCTACCAGCTTCGAGTATAAGATAGATGCGGGGCGGCAATGCGGTGGGGGAGGGGAATGTCTTCTTGTTGTTAGCGCTGAGACTCGGAGCAGTAAAGCGACTTCCAGTTGTTAACGAGTCACTTTTGAAATATACTTTTTTTTATTTTTAATCTTCCGAATCACCCTTAAACATTTTACCCACGAGCCCCCCACTGAGTCCTAGTATAATAATATTATAAATAAATGAGTCTTTATATGTTTTATATTTTTTTATGGGTTAAAAATGATTAGTTGGCTTATTATATTAAAATTGGGCGATATATATGTAATATTAAATTTTGTCATAAAATTTTCTCTGCGTGCTATCAGGTCAACTTTATTCCCTAGTGGTCATCCTCACCCAAGAGCTAACCGCGCCCATTAGCTACGGTGGTTTTCACATGAAACCATCCGATCATGTTGTACGTACATGTGAAAATATAATCATGATTTAGTCATAAAAATTAATATTGGCTCTTTTTCTTAAAATCACTTTCCTGTTTGCTTGTTTCATTATTCTTAAGTATACCGACTGATACAAACTTGAAAATCTCAGACGATTTGCGATAAATTGTATCTCTTTCGGGAAAATATATATTCAATGGATGCACCAATCCCACGAATCCCAGATGCTCAATTTGTTTCCTGTTTCGTATCTCGACACCCCCGTCCCGTCCCCCTCACTTCCTCGCTCCACGCTTGCTTCCTAGTCGTGATGATGTCGTTATCAAATATGTAGATTTTCGATTGTCGCAATACGACCTTTTTGTTGGGGACCGCCGGTGTTTACCCGTCTGCATAAATTGTTTGCTTCGATACCCGCGGGCCCAACAAAAGGGTCGCCCGGGCTCCGGCCCCTTATCTGCAATACGAAAAAAATGATTTGTACATATGAAAGGTGAATGCGGGATCATGTCGGATTTGAGTGACAGTGTTTGATTTGAATATATATTTTTATACTAGCAATTCCAACAGATTAAATTATTACATGCGGAATAAAACTTTGATACATTCCATGTTTTGTCTGAATAAACATTAGCATCGATTTTAATAATATCGTTTGTGTATCTAGGAATAGTTTACAAATTATGCTATGAACATAAAATTAATATTCATCGGCTGTGTAGAGCATAATACAAATTTATCGTCAAATATTAAGCGTCAATGTTAACGTTACTATCGCAAAATATAGATGGTAGATTAAATTCATCTTGCTTTGAATATCAAATTCATTAAAACTGAAAGCAATAAGCTCTGTTTACAATCACGTGTTAAATATACAAGAAGATACGGGTCTTGAGTCTCAAAGGACTTGACTGAGATTGAGTCGGTGGCCACCAAAGGACCAAAGGAAAAATATTACAGCGTGCAGTAATGAAATTAACTATTTACATATTAAAGGCGAAAGTCGAGAGTTATTAGAAAATTACATTAAAGTTTCATTGCCGCATAAAATTTATATCTTTCGACATTATATCGCAAATCTTAAGGAATTAGATTAAATTATTTTTTTAAGCTTTAGATAATTTAAAAAAAAATACAATCGACCGTTAATATACGAAATTGGCATTGGATTTGCATACAAATCTGTAATAAATCACGATTAGACTGCAGGCATCGATTATATCATAAACCATTGTACACATACAGTTACGTGATCACAGATTAGAGCCGAATACTGATTTACGATCGGTGTACGAACGACTAATTATGAACCGCATAAAAATTCAGATATTTATGATGCTGCGAATCCGATACCCATCGTCATTATAATTAAAAAAATATACAATACCGATCTTTTTATAAAATTAAAAATGAACGTTTAATTAAATCTTGGTATAATAATGAAATTGAGTAGTTTTTTCAGCTGAATACAGCGAATTTTCTATAACCATTGACGAAATCTCGTGTAATATTATTCCAGTAATGTAATTATATTATACGGGATTTTCCATGGTATCATTCCTATGCAAAAGATACGTCTTTTTGTGGAAAACATAATAAGCCCATTTCATCAATTCCGTCCGATTCTTGCGATAATATGGCAGATAAATTAATACAGGATGTTTTCTTTATTTTCGCGTATTTTAATAATTAATTCTGAATATAAAATCTGTTATTATTCCATGTATACTAGAGTTATTTAGCTTTACGGGAATAACGTGTCGGGTTGAGCAGGCAGACAGTGACGCGTGCAATGTGAAATTCAAGATATTCCCTGTATGTTATTCAGACATTACAATGTATGTATGTATGTATGTTTTACAATTTTTATCAAGGGAATAAAAAAAATATTTCAGCCGCAATTTCAGATCGCTGCCTAAAAATAACCGACCCTTAAAAATTCGCATTCCCTTTTTTTCCCTATTTTGCACACAATAGATACACGTCGTTGATTCAAGTGAAGTTTTTTTCACACCTGAACTGAGATGGAAAAATATATCGCAGATAAATATTTATTTATTAGAATTTCATATAGACGATTTATTAAAAAATAATATTGAATGAAAAAAGGTGTATCAATCTACTACGCCGGCTTATCTCGTAACAATCGTCCATTATCCGGAAAACCGGATTCCCGGTTTAATATCCGGTTTATTGAATTGACTCTCCGTGCATCGCCCGAAAATGTGCCAGCGGTCAGAGTCGATCGCGACCCTCGTCTTCAGGACAATGTTGATCGTTTGACATGAGATTGCAGTCATAAATCGGCACAAAATCGCCAAACTTGGACCAATTTACAGACTCGCGTGCATTCGGCGAAGATAATGGTGACGGGTGTGGGGTAGCCGCGAGACAAAAGTACTTCCGGTCGATCTATGTATGTGTGTATGTCGCTGAATGTCTTTTCGAGATGTAATCCGGATCTGGCCGGGTCGGGGTCGCGTTGTGGCCAAATCGAATTTTCAAAATGTTGAAGTTCGATTGTGTGTGAACGGAATAAATTTGCGGTGTCAGTGTATAAAATTTAATATAGCTGTCGAGGAAAACTTGGCAGATCGACTTGTCGTAAAATTTTATTATTGATATAGTTTTCAACGTATCGCAAAGCCAATTTTATTCGAAGAAAAGATAATGTTTCAATTACTATGTATGCCGACTAGTGGCAATGAAGTATAGAACCCTAGGCCTTCGATAAAAACAAATGCTTAATTCGTAAACATCTCAGTTTTTCAATAAAATTAAATTTTTATCCGTTTGTTCTTTTTAAAAAAAAAATAAACTTGGATCGAATTCTAAAAAGTTTTTATATTAACACTCAAGGACCCGGTCCCGCCTTAGTGCGGAAATTTTCGTAACCGGTAAACACCCGCTCCCGCACTAACGCGGGTTCCACGAAACGTGCTATCTAATGCGCTACAAAAGGCTTTCTTTTAAAGTTTTACGACTGGACACAGTTTCATTCATTGCTCTGCATGCCATTTGTAAAATATATGACATATGTATTTATTTATGGGTAAATACTGTCCTTGAAATAATAGATTATTTGGATAGAAAACTTTCCAGTACTTACACATCGACTGTAACGAATTTAGGTTTTTGTTTATCCATTCAACAAAATGACTTTTTTGGAATATTTGTGTGGCACAACCCGTCACATCCTTTATTACAAAGCTAAAATTACCTACATATTACATAAAGATATCTATTTGTTTTTTTTATCGTATAAAATACAATAAATCATCAGTTTCACAGCTCGAAAATTTTATTTCTTATTTAATATTCTAATAATCTAATATAAGTATACTATACGTATAATACTTCTCTTTTGGCCTAATCATCTCCAAAAGGAAATAGTTATTAAGCATTTTTTACCAGAGCCGCGCAAAATCGCAAGATCGATAAAAAGATGCGGGTTTAGGTGTAAGTTCAAGTTGCATTTTTTTTATAGTTGTTATTGTCGAATAAATAAATGCGTAAATAATAATAAAATCGTAAAAAAATAATAAAATTGTCCAAATAATTACACTATCCCTCGATTTGCGCGGTAGATACGTCTCATAAAAAGTTAATGAAAACCTTGTAAAAAAATTACGATATTCAATATAAATTATTATTATTATAAAAATGTCATCATCCAAGCTTTTTTTTAGCCCCACAATGTACGGGAATATATTCCGTGATTATACTCTTCAATGATTTGAGCTTGAGAGCTTGGTTGATCAGCAATGGTTTCATGATTCGATCATTGAATGTATTAATATTACTATCGATTATCGAGAGATGCATGTAGTTTATAATAAAATTATTTGGTTAAACCTTGCAAATAATAAATTAGCGTATTATTCTTGAACCTTCTAAAATATATTTTGTTTATCATCTCGTATTTATATAATAATAGGGTCATAGATAGGGGTTTTTTTCACGAGCTATTTTACAAATTTATTACAACCGTATGGTGTACACCTTATTTATTTATTTCATGCTGTCAGTGTTGCCATGTATAGTACGATCATCTTGTTATATGGCAATTTTTCTATTCGCATTCGAGCACGTCGACTTAAAAATGTCAGATTTTTAATTTCGTTATTATCTATAATAATAAACTATTATTTTCCATTATTATGACATTTTATCACAAAAAAGAGTATTTTTATTGATGAAACTCAGAATCCCATTGTAAGTTATAATGCATCACACCGTAATTACATGTATATTATTTAAAAAGTTATATAAAAAAATAAAAATGATATGTTCTTACATCCTTATTGTCCCAGATAACAGAATCCCACTTTTTTGTTTATTTTTCATTAGAAAAAAGTAATGTTTAAATAAGTTAAGGACAAAAATCCATTTGAATTAGAATTTGATCAGGTGATAAGCTTATTTTAGGCAATATATATATGGACATAACTTATTCGTCTTAATCCATTTTCATGAATCAATTTAAATACAAATATTATACTTAAATAAACCTATATAAAATGTTCCTATGGGTCTTATTGTAAAATCTCTCTCACATTCAACACGTGTATATTTTCATTTCTGAAAACGTATTTACTTTAGTAATCGCAGAATCATTTATTTTAATTAGGCCTTATAAAATAAAAATAAGGAAAATTATTTGAAATATTACTGAAATAATATAAATCAACAGGTAAATCCCAGCCATATGTCACTAGCACATAAATATACAGTGGAACTTCTCTTAACGAGCACCTCGCATAACAAGTAATTCGCATAACGAGCAAAAAAAGAAAAAAATGCTCCCTTAACGAACGATATTTCGCATGAGTGACGCAGAAAGAGGAAGTCACAAACGTATGACGCACTTGTGTGTGTTGGATGTATTTCACAGCAAGAAATTATGAAGGAGAGTTTGGAGGAAGAGGAAGTAGCAGAGAAACAATCTTCTGACGCAATTAGAGAAATGCTGAAAGCATGGGAAACCGTTTCATCGTACATTGAGAAGCATCACCCTAATAAGGAGGTGGCTATGCGTGCTACAAACATATTCAATGATAACGCTGTGTTACATTTTCACCAAATTTTAAAGAGTCGGCTAAATGTCTCAGACAGCTTCTAGCGTACCACTATTTGTCAAATTAATAAATAATGTTACAGCTCTTGATTTTTAAAAAATGTTTTATCCAGGTTGATCTTTACACCAAGCATGTAATTTTATTTGAATAAACGTTAAAAAAAAATATTTCGCATGGAAGGCATTATCGTGTTTTATATTGATTTATATAAGAAAGTTTCGCTTAACGAGTGTTTACACAACGAGCAAGATTCTGGAACGAATTATGCTCGTTGTGAGAGGTTCCCCTGTAAATTATATTTATTTACAAATGATATTAATATTTTTTCGGTTGTCGGGATAACTAATTAATTCCAATAATTTGATTACTCAATCAAGCAAGATGTCTTATTATATTTATTGTATTATGTTTGATAAATTATTAAACACCCTATATAGCGTTGAACTAAAAAGTATCAAGCGAACCTTTTGTTCCTATTAAATCACCGCAGATCTTAAAACTTACACGGCTCGGTACCGAAACCAAGTTTTATGTTCATGAAATGCCAAAAAGTCAATTCCAAAGGGATTCCGCTCTCCCATCTAGACACCGATTGAATACGAAAAGTTATTAAAACTAGAACCTATAAATATATCCAGACGTGATAAGTTTGATGGCGGCCAATAAACTTACCGGTCAGTAGTAGCTGGCAACACCGCTGAACGTTGAACCAATCTCACCCCCATATATTCTTTTTAGCACCGAGCGAGATCTCGCAACTGGCTAACTTATTCGGCCAGTTTAATGACCAAAGTCCACCATTGTTTCGCAGAATGTTGTTGAATGTGTGCAAAAGAGCAGAGGATTGAGACACGAAAAGGTTTAGCACGTTCCATTTAGTGCACGCCGAATATACATTTTCCGGGCGAAACTTTTCTCGGGAGTGACTGAGATATCCAGTTCAATATGGAAATAAATTGCTTTCCGTGGTTAAGAAAACTTTTACTGAACGTGTGTGGCCCCGCAAGGCCGTATTCGAGCACGCTTTAAAAATATTAAGCAATTTAACGCGCCGTCTTTTTAAAATGTAAAAGAATTTTTTATTAAAATAATTATACTGCGATGTTTTTTTTTATAATTAATTTAACTCGTTTAATTACGGGATAATTAAATTATATTTGTTCGACCATAATAATTAACTTAATGGTATACTAAAACTTGTAGCAAATAAAATTAGCATTAATATTACGCTTTAGAAAATTTGTGTTATTGTTATTGAAGCAAAGAAAATACGTAACCGAGAGTATACGAAAGGGTGGTATACATCCATAGCATTTAATGATTAATAATAATGAAAGAAAATGTTCCGAGTTTAAATGTTTTCATTCGGTGGATATGTGGTTTTTGAAACTAAAACCGCGATGTTTGATGAGGATTCCCACACAATACGTGTTTCATGATGCGGAAAACTAGTGAAACGCATGTGGTAACCCATTAATGTATGCACTGTGATTGATCATTTTAACGTAATGATGAGAATAATGCATTACAAAATAAATATATTGCATAGACTAACTATTGTTTTAACAATGTACGGTTTATTTTTAAAATATTCCTTACACTCGCGTAAAAAAAATTACGCATGTAAAAATCATTTGCGAGCCTCGGCTAAAATCCATAAAAGCGCGTACCAATGCCAAAAATAAAAGAATTCCGCTCGAACACCAGGCGATAAATAAAATGCGAAACAACCGGGAAAACATATCTCACGTGCTTCTTATTCAATAACAGAGTCACAAAAATTCATACAAAAATATATAATATTGCCGCGATATTAAACTCTCGACGCCACTGCAATACTGTTCAGAATCTATCGGCGAACGTGTCCGTGGACACGTGATCAAATTTTCCATTTTTCATTTTTCACCGGAAGAGGCAGTCTCCAGAGGGAGGACCTGGGAGCCGGGTCGCGGGGATGGGAACAGTGGGAGAGGTGCGGAAATTGCGCCACACGGAAGTTGGCCGTAAGAAGTTTAATTAAATTCCGTTTGGCCGTAAAAACGTTATTAAACTACCATTACCTCTCGTGGTACAAGGAGCTTCTTGTCTCGTGGGTAATCCGGCAGGGGTTCCTTTGCACGTTCGATCCGGACTTAAAGGGTCATGTTGTGCAATTTTTATGTGGTCTGTTACAGCTCTTGAAATAAAATGTCGCACAAGACCATAGCTGTCTGGATAATTTTCTCATTCCAGTCGCGAGGATAAATATTAAGGTAGTCTCCCGGCATACTTTATTGCCAGCTACAGTTGAGAGTGGATTTTTAAAGTCAGTTAGTGAAAATTAATTCTTAGTATGTATTATGAAATACTATTGCTATTAGACCTATAAGAATTTTTATTTCAAATTTATGCAATGTATTCTTAACCGATCCGTCACGAGGGCTTGAAAACAACCTCGTCTTCAAAAGGGGGTCTATTTATCATGAAAAATAAACTCCAAGTATTTCAAGTCAAGATCTTCATGAATTTTTCATCAATATCTAGTTCCAGGGGCGTATATTCAGGGGGTGCTAGGTGTGCGCCGCACAGCCGCAAAATATAGATACATGAAAAATATATTTGGGGTTTGAATATTTAATATTTAAAGTATTTTTGTAAACAGCCAGGCAGGATATCATATACGCACGTGAATGTATTAGGCAAGGCGTTCTATATGACTGCGCAACCGCATACAGTACTGTCGCCTATGTGGGCGTAGGGTCTCGTAGTGAGCGAAACTAATGATTTTGTATGCAGTTTTACGGCCGAAGGCGTGCTGTTAAGTCGCAGCACATTCGTCTACTCGATCTCAATCTCAGTTGCTAAATTCAATACTTGAGAGCGCATGCAATCAAATCAAATGCCGATTTTCTGCAATGTCAAATTAGAATACTTCCAGCTTCTAATGAATGAAAAATATGCTAAATTTAAAGAAAAGTTTTCGAATAGTTTAATTAATAATCTTAAACAAATTTATGAAACATTGTTTGATTATTTACGTTCAAAAAACGAGCTTACTGTTATTTATTTATACTCCGAAATTTCGAGAATTCTCTTTTCATGAGAAAAAATAACCTTAAATCAGGGTTTCAAGAAGTTTTTAAACTAGAAAAACTAATTTTAACTATTCCAAGTACCACTGCGGCAAGAGAACGCTTATTTTCTGCTCCAAACAGAATTAAAACATGCCATCGAAGCTCACAAGGTCAGGAAAGACTATGTGGCCTAAGCCTAATATCAATGGAGAAAAACAAACTAAAACTAAAACAGAAGAGCACGCTTTACGATGGTGTCATCGAAAAATTGATGTCGCAAAAACGAAGAATAGAATTTAATGTATAAATAATAGTAAAATTCATTACAAAAAAAACTGTATTTTTTTTCCACATTCAGCACATCCAACATCATCGCATACCGTACGCCATTGTCTAGATCTTTTTTAAAAAACTGAACTAATCAATATGACGCGTAAATGACAAGGGCACTTGGCGATTTCCTCCGAAGACTGAGAACACGCCGCCGACTAGCGTCCGCCGAGTTCTCGCGGCACGTGTCAATCGCGCGGTTTCACTCGCACTCGGCACATCGTACCAGATGCGATAAAAAAAACATCGCACCCGTGGTAACAGAAGCGAATAATGTTGTTATAATTTTTTTTTCGCAATTGCGGACAATAAAGGTCAATGATTATTTCTTTTAACTTTTTTAGACAAATACAGAAAGTTTGAAATTTGCTAGGTTTTTTTATTAATATAATATATTGATTATAATTTTATAATTATAATAATATGGAGAATCAATAATATTGATTGCAATATAAAATGCACTTTTCTTAAATATCAAGACAGAAAACCATCTGTAATGGTTGTTGTGATATATTATGTATTTAAAAATTTAAAGCATTGGTGAAGTCTGATCCCTGTAAAATATATATAGAATTATCGTCTGTGCTCAATTCTAATTTTGAAAAGACTACCATAAAACTATGGAAAATTTTGGTTAGTAAAATAAATAAAACCGATTGAATTTCGAAAAAATTGTTACTAGCAATTATAATTATATTCTGTACTATCCGAAGAAATTATCAAATGATGATATTTTTAATGAAATACTTGGGTACACCCCTTTACTTACATTGACCTTGAAGATAATTCTTTGCATTTGATAGAATAAATAATTCATCGTAGATTATTAAAACCTGGTTTATGCCTCTTGAGAAAGATTGAAATTTTCGATTTTTAATAATAAAAATCGTATTCTGCAGCATAAAAATACTAATTTACGCGAAGATTGCTCAGGAAAAATATGGGTGTTAAATTGAAAGATTTGCAACATATTATTAACTCACTAGATATTGCACCTTGCGACCTGAAACGATTATCATATTTTCAAGTAGCTAAAGAATTGGTAAAAATTGATAAAAAAAAATAAAAAAAGACTTTATTCATATTATGTTAATTTATTTAATCAAATTATAAAATTTGAATAGGTCTGAATTCTATTTTCATCTACGTTTTATATAATTTATATACGGTAAAAAGGTACCGTCTCCCACATTTTTTTAATTAAGATTCATATAACGTGAAATTCAATTTAAATTTTCGCCAAATCCCTTAAATAATTTCATGAATAATAGAAACTAACTTGGCGGACAAATTGCCATTGTAATTTCAGCATAGACGTCACGTGTAATCTAAGTAGAGCGAGAGAGAGAGAGAAGGTTCTAGCACACAACGAAATCTATTATTTTCAAGACCTTGTGAACAATGTTAGAGTCATATTGAAGGCTTTGGAGTTCCGAAGGCTGCATTAACGTTTGGGACAGCTCGTTGAAACTATACCGCTATATATTATCAGTTAGTATCGTACATGCTGTGTATTGGGAAATTTGAAACATTTTATGATCGAAAAGTTTACGTCATATATAATTTTCATCGAGAGAATATATTAACAATTAGATGGAAAATGCTAGATATTTCTCGTATTTTGTGTGTGTATATGAATAAATTGCGAAAATCGGAAACAATTTGTCCACGTAATAAATAACAATAAATAATGCGATACTTTGCCGGCCTTATTGCTGACAATTTCCATCTGCAATTTGTACAAGAAAAGCATTTTGTTTTTCCGTGACGCGAACAATTGCTCGGTGACATTTCAATGATCAAGTTAAGAGCCCCATCAAACATTTTCGCATTTTGACAAGAAAAGAGATCATATCCGCCATTTCAAAGTAATTTTACGAGGAATTCATTTCATACTTTGGTCGCTTTGTTCTTCTTCTTAATTTCTCCGGAAGAGCCCTTTTGACTGTCTCTTCAGTATCGCGACGCGACCCCATTATTACATTTTTTTTTTGCTCTTTAAATATTAATTTATGCGGAGGAAAACTGTGTCATCTATGTGACCTGGTTTGAATATATATGTTGAGAAAAATAATAAATTTTCCACTATTTTACAGAGTAATATCGGCGGATAGAGGAAAATTTCGAACTTGTTTCATAATCTGCATTGAACGGTCCCCACGGTATATAGGCATCAATTCAACCCGTTGCTATATTCAACTGAGCTTTAAAGTTTGATATGCATTTAAACCGTTCATTGTTTCCAAATACAATGCATAATACTGTCATGAATGCAATAAGTCCGTTATTTCACTGTATGACAAAACAAATAATAATAATAAAATAACATTGTATAAATGATCATGTTTGTTTTATAATCTCTTGATAATAAATTTGATCATTTATTAATAATACCATATTTCACTAAAAATAAGACCTGGTCTTAATTATATTTTATCTAAAATACGTATTATGACCGGGGTTTTTCAGGGATTTTTTTTTTACCCTTAGTAAAAAATGCAACGGCCAGTGATTAAAGAGTCAAGTCTGTTAGAGACCAGATATTTTCAGTCAATGATGGCCCATAAGTAGACATAGATACCTGATTCGTTAAAAAAAATATTGTTTTTTCCTCCTTGAATAGGTATAGTGGGCCCATTTCTCTTCCTCAGAAACAATCTATCTAAGAAACGGATTGGTTTCGTATCTCCAAGTTCCGTTTGCTTTTTAAAATCATCCTTCACAGTTGACCCATGGATAAATCAAACATTGATATACTTTCAATATATTCACGCGCACGTGTTATTTTATGTTGTTACCGGATATAACAGTATATATCGGAAGAACTAATAGGGGAAGGCGGGAGAGTTCAATTAATTTAATTTTATTGTATTTTAGTGTAAAGAATAAAAATAATTGATGTAAAGTTTCATTTATATGTACATGTATACCTTGGGAAGGAAAACCCTAATCTGTTGACCAATAATTGGTCTAGTCTCAATACTTTTGCTCCTCTTCCTTCTTTCTAGGGAACCCCTCTCTGAGGAGGTCTTTCCCATGATGAAAGGATTGCTATTGCGCGAAAGGTGTATGTGTGTTACATATATGTGTTTGTATGTTCGCTCGCTACTTGTCACTCGTGACTCGTTATAAGCAGATAACGCCTTAGAGAAGAGAACAAACTAATACCGAGACAAAACCCCTGCTACTTGACTGAACACAGTCGAGAGGGTAAAATCCGATACCAACATGGTAGAAGTAATACGTCCAATGCCAGCAATGGCCAAGAGAGGGAAACTTTTTACAATAAACCGCATACCAAGACAGATCGGGTCCCTGCGGTATGGACACGAAAGGGGAGCCCTCACGTCACGTGTGAGACTCAGGTTCCTTTGGCCTCGACTACCATGCGAGAGTTTGGTAAGGTCCATGCCCTCAGCGAGTGAGAGCCTTGTGGCTGGCAAATGATGATGATTATTAAATGATATGACTCATTAGAGCTTATTTAGGTTTAAATAAATATTAAATTATTTGTATTATTATAACAAAATAAATCATGTTTAAAATTCCAAAATGTTTATAGTACTTTCTTAGCCATAATTTGTTCCATAACTAAAGAAGATTAGAATATGTTCTTACTTCGATTTTTTTAATGCCCCTCTAGTATAGTTTTTCATGGTTATTCGTCAGTCATAACAGAAAATGCCAAACTAAGGGACAAGAAGCTACTGTAAAATATCCTTTCAGTTCATAAAATATTCATATAAGAAATACGTCATTCGACCTTATAATTCTAGTGTTCTGTCGAAAACAGCGCTCTAGAAAAGAGCACTATAAGAGGGACTGTCGCGCTTGCTGTAGCAGGGAGCGCTGTAGTGCGTTTTTATATATTGTTATTATTTTAATACTTAATAGATTTTTCTTACACAAAATAATATCAAATGTATATTTTTATTCTTTTAATTTAAAACCGTATTTAAAAAAAATATTATCTAGTAAATTAGCTTAGTTTATAAACGTGCAAAAAGAGTATCGGGTGTATATCTAATTAAAATGCCATTCCAGTGCAAATGTTTGAATAACAGTTCTGTTTAGAGCCAAAGCCTATGCTCTACTCCCAGAAATCCAATCCCAGGTGATGCCGTTCAGCTCAGGAAATAATATCTCTTAAGCTGATCTATATTTGCACTGCTTAACAGTTCCTTCGTCAACTTGTTACCTGAGGTAATCGTGCTCCGCTTGCCTTTTTGGAATTATATGAGGATCCAACAAGTACTCTTTACAGGAAAACTTTAAGATTCGTTTCTAATACTCTGTATAGTATATATATATATTTTCTGGGAATCAAAATAGTATTTCTTTTAAATCTATAACTCAATTAGGTGTTAATTACAGACTCTTAGAGTAGAAGTGGCAACGGATAATTTATTTGTCATACAATATTATTCCAAGCATCCAAAAAATATACTACTGCTCATTTTCAGTCTTGATCTTATTTTCAGTGAAACAAGGATATAGGATAATTTTTATTGTATTACATATTTATATTTGCATATTTTATGCTTTTTAATAACGATCAAAGGACTGAATACGATTTAATGACAAATCTTGAATTTCGTCTTTCGGCAGTATTGCGTCTTTCGTCTGCGATTTATTGAAAAACGAGCATACTCGCAGAATTCTATATTTTTAGAATTTTCCGATTGGCGCAACCCTCGCTCCTTTCACTAAAAAAAATCCAATAATAAAGCGTTTCCATACATCTGAATTTTTGAACCGTCTCCCCCGTCATCGCTTTGACACTTTTCATTTCAATTGGGCACATTGAGCCGGTAGTGCCGCGACACCGGATATCCGGGGGCCCATACCTTCCATACAAATTAATGTACTCGAGACATAATTTGGGGAACTTGGGTAACTTGACACGTCATCCCGAAGCTCTATTCCTTATATTGAAAAGGCTTATGCGCCCGGGAGGAAAGGGGAGCGGGGCGGTAGACCTGATCCCCCGGTATTACATGTGTCGGTTTCGTTTTCTCCGGATAGAAATTTGCCGGAGCGTTCTGGAATCCGGCGAGCGCGTTTTTATAGGGCGACTCGCAAGACAGGATTATCCGGTTTTTTCTGGATTTTTTTATATTCTTTTTTGAGAATAAAAATCAAGTATTTAACGATAGTAGGTCATGCGTGGAACAAAGTAGCGTATGCTTTTCACTCTAGTACATCCGTTTCATGAAAGATGAGCCTTCCATATAATATTTTTTAATTTAATGTCCGCTGGATGTCTGCGGAATTTTAATAAAACAAAATTTAGTTTTATACTTTTTATACTTCAGATACATCCTGAAGTTCACATCCTCGTAAAAATGCATATAAACTCGTGATATATTACACAGGCTTTTAAATATTTGATAGAAATTCAGTTGTATTGTTTTTATTGTTTTATTATAGTGGAGGAAGCTGTGAGATTTATAGAACGGTATTGTCATTAGAGTTCTCATATTGTCTCCATTTTTCTTCCTTTTTTTATTCATGTTGATGTTTTTGCCAAAAGATAGATTACTGAGGATTGATTTTATAGGACGGAATTCATTGAATCTTTTAGAGTGGTGTTAGGGATATGATTATCCCTTAGAAAATTTTAAAAGTGAATTGAAAAAGGACGTGGGTAATGCATTTTGAGGTCATTTCGTTTAATTTACAATCTTAGAAATATTAAAAGAACCTTATTAAATAAAATGTAATATCTTACAAAATATACAATAATCGATAGATACATTATGCTTAAATTAATATTAATACTATGATACTACTTAGCTAAGTCGCTGCTAATTTACAGCCATAATACTGGTTGATACACAGTACAATACCACACCTGATGTTATTATTGTATTAAAATTTATTTTAATATTATATTATATAAAAAAACCATGATTCAAGTTAATGCTCTAGTAAAACCCTTCTAAATTATAATTATTGTATTAAATTTAAACATAAGTTTTCCCGCTAGAGCGGACAAATATTTGGAAAACTCGTCCAATTCTATTGTAATTATAATTAATGGGTATTATTGCAAAATTCTAAAGGCACTGATAATTCCCTCAGCGAAATTCAAACGACAACGGCAGAATAATTAATACTAAATTTATTCTGCGCTTAAAGTTTATGTCTAAATAAATATTTATACAAAAATTATAATATTTAACGAAACGCAAATAAAACGACTCTTTCACATACAGTTAAACTGTATACAATACGTATAAAATTTTATAAATGATCGCGGCAGGAAACATTTCGCATTTGAAATATTTTACTCTCGTTTGAAATGCGAAAAGCGAGAGATTGATTTTCGCTTTGTGGAAGAGCGAAGAAAAAATGAAGAAGCTAAAGTGAAAGTGTGATGAGGAGCGTGGGAAGGAGGGCCCACACCACGTGATATTTTCAATTTTATCGGAATTATGTGTTTTTCAATAGTAGAAGTGGAATTCTGAGGGCATACCCTTTTTATTGTACACGAGGAAATGCTAGGGGAAATTTTTCATTTTCCACAACCTCACCTGTGTACCTGATGGCCGTATCGGAAAAATATTATCGCTTATTGTTTTATTTTTAGTTGGCTATTAAAGCTATGTTTATGATCGCTGATATTATAATAAATATATTTTCATCTTAAATTAAATTGATATATTTTTTATTTTATGTATTATGTGGATTATTTCATATTCTTAGTATCAAGTCGTATCATCTATCTTCTCAACCGGACAATATATACGAAAGAAAATCTTATTTGTCATTATGACAACAATGGACGTTAGTATGTAAACAAGATGACCAATGTTTTTTTCTTTATTTTTTTTTATTTAGAAACACGTAATATATTTTTATGACGCACGTTTTTCGATTTTCTGTAGAAAACAAAACTGTTATCACTTTATTCACTCAGAGCGGAAAATATGAGGTCTTTCACGTGTGCAATAAATTTTCTAAAACCGGTAAAAATAAAAAAAATAAAAAATAGAAGTACCTCTGTCCTATCGCATTTTGCTTCGGAACCATAAATCGAGCATGGGGTAAAATAGCATCGCCTCTATCTGTCTCTGTTGCCTTTGGGACTTTTTCGACTTTCGGTGGTTTATGAAAGCCATTACAATAAAACAATATTTTTTATTGCACGCTCACAAAAAAAAAATATATGCAAAATAAAACACCATTTTCTGACTAAATATATTCAATTAAGTTATATTTTATTTAGAAGTCGATTCTTGAAATTGTCTCAAAAGTGTGAAATA
Source organism: Philopotamus ludificatus (assembly GCA_022495035.1). Taxonomy (NCBI): domain Eukaryota; kingdom Metazoa; phylum Arthropoda; class Insecta; order Trichoptera; family Philopotamidae; genus Philopotamus; species Philopotamus ludificatus. Next base: position 42,793 of record JAGXCT010035014.1, read on the forward strand.
GCTATAAGATGCTTTTAAAATCTAAAACAATGCAAAATAATTTAAATATATATCAATACATAACGTTTAAAAATGATTAAATATCTTACTGCTAAAAATGTAGGCAATGACATTGTATAAAATGGTCCAACTGTGTATCTTACAGGCAATTTTATTCCTTCTCTTAATATCCATAAGCTTTGATTGAAACGTTTGCATTGATTATACCATTTACAATTATACGTAGATAACAAAAGTTGATTACTCTGAATCAATTAAAAAAATATATAGTTTACAGTAATAAAACAATAAAAAAAACTAAGAGTATACCTCGTATAATACTTCGTTTCCATGCCAATAAAATAAAAATAATTGTATCATTATAGCTACTAGATATTCCAACATGAACCATAATCGTACACTCAATCCATACTGAAATATAAAATATTCAATTAAAATATCATTAAAAATAATTTAGACTTCAAAATTACCAAAAATGCTTGAAATCCTATTACACATAACATCAGAGAACAAACTAAAAAATATAACATCATAACTGGTCTTAAGATGATATTCAATTCTTGAGTATATCTACAATTAAAAATTGTATTTATTATGAATTATTTTTTTATATAATATTATAAAAAAATAAATTACCTTATTATATAACGATGATGTGCTACACAATCGACCAATCTTCTATGTTTGATCTCATCAAACGTGATATCACTATTGACTACCTCCTTTAATCCGGATTTCTTTCGTATCATTGCATTTTTAACGTTTTTCCATTGCGAATTTGCATCCATTCTGATATTATCTCTGGTAGTTTCTCCCATTGTCTTCTGCAAAATTTGTAATTGTCCGATCGAATGTATCATCATTGTGACAATCATCATATCCCATATTCCTTGATATCCAGCTCCGACTGTTCCCATCATCATCTGATAAACATAAGCTATCGCATAGTTAACCTTGGAATATTTATCAAAAGGAAACCACGAGCTGAATATCATCGGTTTTACATATGTCCAATATTCCGTGCCGTTGTCGTAAACCTTGTGGTATGCAGAATTAAATGTGTATTCGATGGGTGGTATTACGAAAAATACGGAGATCGTCGCTACACACAATCCCCAAAAAAAGTACGTCACTAATCTCGCCCGCTTGATATAATTTCTTAACACCACCTTGATTCTTTCGTTGTCGTTGCTCAGTATATTTCGCTCTATGTTCGATATTCCTTCGATTAATGATTTCAACTTTTGTCGTTGTCCGAAAAATGCGTACATCTTCAACACTCCGAGTGTGTAGAGGCAAGAAACTGACATGTTGGTTGTCATGTCTTCTAGATTCCCCCATACGTACGCCAGTTCGATGTATTCCGTTATTAAAAATATGAAAAACAAACAATAGACCACGAAACCGATCCTATAATGGATTCTTCGGAGCTTTTTGTTGTTTAAAAATTCCTCGGTTTGAAACGGCCATATTGCAAAAATTGCCAACGATGTTAAATTTTTACTTAGCAAGGGATTGTTGTTTGCGTTATAATCGGAATTTCCCATTTTAGTATAGTTGTAGTTTATTTGACATCCGTTGTGATAATGGCTTTAAATATTCTGTCGCATCGTCTACAAAATTTATCGAAGGTTCATATTTATCCAGTGGCTTTACAATATTGGCCGTTATATAATGAATGCCAAAATTTACACGGATCGGTTTAAAATATTCTTAAAAACTCTTAAATAAATGTTTCGATAATCTATGGATTATTTAAATATTTAATATTTAATATTATTATTTAATATTATAATATAATTCTTTCTTTCACAGTTAATAATTCGGTCTATTGCTTTAGATAACCAAGTGTTAATTAATGGTTTCTGTAAATTATTACTCTCCTTTATCCACTTAAACGCTAAGAAACTAAACGGGATTAGAAAATAGGGATAGTGGTATAATCTGCTTTGCTTAGGAGAGTAAAAAAATAACTCAAACACCCAACTAAATTAATAAATTTACGTAAGCATTGATCTACAATAGTAAGAGATGATCTTTTAGACAAGAACGCGACCCCTGTCGTATGGCGAAGATAGCTCTATACCACAGTTGTTGAGAGAGATAGAGAGAGAGAGACAAAGACAGAGAATGCTCCCTAAAAGGAGTCCAGGAATATCCTTTTTTAGTAATAGTAGTAAAAGGTGGGATCGGCATAAGTTTACCGATTCTAATTCGATATATCGAATTAGAATCAGTAAACCTGTATATATATATATATATAATCGGTAAACCTATAAATATCGGTAAACTTATAAATATCGGTAAATCTATAAATATCGGTGAACCTATAAATATCGGTAAACTTATAAATATCGGCAAACCTATAAATATCAAGGCTTCAGCATGTTTTTGACTTAAAATTTCAATGCACCACTTGCCTATTATAACATATTCCATTTTTTTGGGGGTAATGAGTTGTAAATCTTTTTTTACTCCCTGTTCAATGTTTTAAAAATACAGTCAGCCCTCCAATAGCGTTTGCTCTAAATCGCTACTTTCTACAAAATTCCTTGTCAACCAAAGGGCGTTAATTTTTATTTCGCTCGGCAATGCATTATAGATTTACGAAATATCTAAATTGACCTTAAAAATATTAGAATTTTGTAGAAAACAGCGATTTACAGGAAAGTTATCGAAGGGATTGACTGTATCCTAAGATTCACAGATTTTACGCTATTCATTGACTACCTTAGTTCAGTCGCAGTTACGTTCACAATTATGAGACTTTTTTTGTCCCCTCTTACGTTTTTTTACCATCATTAGTTTATCTTCTAGACACGTGGATGAAGAATAAGAATTTTCATTGATCAAATTGGGGATGGTATTTCTTTATTTCTTTGGCTATTAATGTTACTTATAGCATCCTTATACAACACTACATCTTAAAAGCCTTCAATTATCATATTCATCTAACTGCCATGTAAATGATCTAGACGTGAAGAAAAAACTAGTGATTTTATTAGACGTACATATTTCGGTAGTAATTAAATTTATTTTCTTCTTCTTCGTGAGTTCATGTATTTAAGGGTGTGAAGCACTTTAATTTATTTTTTTTGCATTACAAATTATATCCGAAGTTTTATTTAGTTATTATTGCTTATTTTATATATTTATTCGGATTTTTAATTAGAATGAATTTAATTATTTCATATATCTTTTTCAATTGTCGATACTCTTACACTATTATTTTATATGTAACGAATAATATTATAATATTTATTTTAACAAAGTTATACGTTACGCCACTGCTTTCTAGTCCTAAAAGTTTTCTCATCACTTCATCAATACATATGTTATAAGTACAAACATATGTTATTTGGGCATAGAATAATATATACGTAATTTCAAATTTAATCGTCCGTGAATACCAATCATAAATCAATTACGAATAAATGATTATGTTTGTATTTATGGACATAAACTCATAAAATCATTTAATAATTGTAATGTAATTTTAAAAATAGACGTGTTGGAATCTTATATTTATTTTTTAAAACATCAGCAAGAGTATAATGTATTAAATTTAATAATGAGAATTACTAAATCTAATTCTCCCGCAAGCGATACGCTTTCTTCCTAATGGCACAATGTTTTTTTTTTTTAATTTTATAAAGCGACCTGCGTACGTATGTATGTATGTACACACTTTCGCTTGCTCACAAATTCATGGTTTTTTGCGCCATTTCCCGATTTTTTTTTCACATCCGGCACAGCAGCGCCGGTATTAAAACATTTAATATTTACGACATTGATTTCGTTATTCAAATTTCGATTTCGCGCATCCGAAAAGAGGAATCCCGTCCCTTGTGTGATTGATGTCTGTGTTCCCGTGGAACTGATGGTGATGGATCGATCTCCGGATAAAGTTTGCGAGGACGCGTCGCCGCGATGGAACATGATCTCATCCATTTGCCAAACATTTAAGGAAGCGAATCCACAGACTTTAAAATATTGTCTGAGATGTGCCATAAGATTATTTTGAGGCTTTCTCCGAAATGGGGGAGTTGTAGCGGAAGAGGGGAAAGACTTTGAACGATGTATCCGTCTTCTCACTTTGCCCAAAGTCACCTAGGCATCACCTTTCACTGGCTCCGGGAAAAAGCAAAGGTTATTTTTATATTGTATGTATTTGCTTCGAGTCTCTAGGGAAAATCTTCTGAATTCAAAAACTTCTTATGATATGTATTGTGATAAATAAAATTGATTTAAAATATTATGATGCCATATTTATTTAAATAAATATTTTTTATTATTATCACCAAAATCTATATAACATTTTTGTATAATAAAAAAATATATAATTTCATAACTATTTTATTTTGCTCAACTTTGTGCCGAAATCTCGTTAAGATTAATGAGATTATCACAGCCTTACGTATTTATTGTCTCATGAGAATTTTCTTGCTTTGTTTCTAGTATAATGTTTATCGATAAATCTATAACATATATATACTATAATTATTATTTTTTAACAGTCAATGACACTACCTCATTCTTTAGATAAAGCGAAAAGTGATGTCACTTTTTATTGCTTTAATTTGAGATTAGTCTTTCAAAGGCTGCCGTTTAATTCACACGCCACGAATGGAATCGTTTTAAAGCTCTGTTTGTAATCTTTCTGTTTTTATGTTATTTAAATTTTTATGGCCTACGGTAAAAAATGCAAAGGGCCAAAGATTGAACCGATAAATTTGCGGTGTTTTACGCGGTTTTTATTTGATAAAGGATTTACATCAAATAAAGCCAGCCAGGCCATCTAAGATAAATATGGAGATATTTAAAATCTTCGACGGTGCTATAGATGGTTTCAAAAGTTCAAAAGTAGTGAATAGACAACCAAAATCAGAAAAACCTTTTAAAATTGATGATAATACTCTAAAGCCATTGATAGTGTCCCATCCCCCTAAAACAGTGGTTCTTAATCTGGGTTCGATCGAACCACAAGGGTTCGATGAGTCAGTCTCCCAGGTTCGGCGGAGGTCAAAACACACACCCAACTTATTGTACGATATTATGAAAAATAATACGACGTATGATATAAGGGTTCGGTTAACGCGCATATGAAACTGGTGGGGTTCAGTACCTCCAACAAGGTTAAGAACCACTGCCCTAAAACAATGAAGAAACTGTCACAAACAACACTTAGATTGTACAAGTCAATAGTAAAGGATGCTTCTAAAATATAATGTCTAGACATAAAACTGACCTGTTTTTTAAAAGTATTATTACTAGAGATGCACCAATCTAGGGTGACAAAACTTGAGTAGTTGTGTCTACTTCTACATCATCATTGACCGAAAAAGATTCTCCTATGTAGTTAGTGGGATTTATTAAAAATAATTTACTATGAATTATTAAAACCTGATTAAGAAGTTACAACAGAGTTGCATATTTGCATAATTAGTAAAAATAAAAATATATCAATTGCAATCGTATATTACCAGAATTTTACTAATAAAATGGTATTAAACCGTCTATTCTTCAGAGAAAGATCATAGATCATAACGGAAAATATTTAATTGTACAGTTTTCGTTTAAATATTTTTTTCTCGGAAACAGAAAAAATTGCATTTCTTTTCGCTTGACCTAAGATACTAAATATTGAGAATCAAAGCCTTTTAGCTCCCGTCATAGCTTGAAGGTAATTACAATTGAATTATGCTTGTCTAGTTAACCGCTACTGAGCGCAAATAATTTTTTGGATGTGTGAGTATTCCGAAGAATTCTGAGTGACGCTGGTCAATAGAGGGATAGGGAGGAGGCTGACGGCCTTCAAATTTCGCAAAAAATGAATTATCAAAAATATAAGCTGGAAAGCGGGCAGCAGCGCTTTTTAGTATAAAAAAAAATCACGGTAGTACAGAAGGTAACGGGAAACCACTGTATTATATATATTCCCATGAAAACCATGTCCATGGTCCTCCATAAGGGGAATCATGGACATGGTCACATTTCTCAGATATGAGGGAAAGTGGATTAATAGTTAATATGGAAAAAAAAAAAAAATAATAACAATAATGATATTTAATCGCTTCACGACTTAAAAAAAAAAGCTTTTTAGCTAATTGTCATATAGTCAGTGTTAGATTTAATTCGATTTCTGTACTCAATACGTCATCATTCACTATCTTTACTTTCTCACTTTTAAGGAATTTGTTTTAGATTAAAATTACAATCAGCCCTCCTATAGCGATTACTCTAATCGCTGCTTTTTATAAAATTCCTTTGTCAACCAAAGAGCATTGACCTTTATTTCGCTCGGAAATGTATTATAGATTTACGAAATATCTAAATTGACCTTAAAAATATTAGAATTTGTAAAAAACAGGGATTTACAGGAAACGTTACAGGAGGGTTGAATGTACTACATTTAACCTAGCCGTGCCGATGGGGTCTATTGGGTTCCCAAGTTATAGATTTTTCTCGAATAACTATTTTAATATAAAGTTTACTTGTCACAAACTTTATTAATTTTTCTAAAAAAGTCTAAAGAATAAATATTATAAATAAGTATAGTCCTTTATTGCCTGCAATTGCAAAAAAAATAAAAAAATAACAATATTTGTTTCTGTTGCCACGGGCGCGATGTTTTTTTTCGATTGTATCCGGTACGATGTGCAAGTGCGGGTGAAAACGCACTTGCACATCGTGCGGCGAGAACTCTGAGACGGCGGCGTGTCCTCAATCTGCGGCGGGACATAGCTGAGCTCGCGCGTCATATACGCGTCATATTGATTAGTGAAAAAATCCAAAATTTTGACTAAATTATGAAGCATATCATGAAAAACATTTTCACTCATTCATAACTTAACTTGAAATGCTTGGGGTCTATTTTCCATAGTAAATAGCATTTCAAGTCCTGTGACACTGTTGATTTCGAGGCTCTGTGACGTATCGGATAAATGGTTTAAACTACCTTGGGCATTGCCAGTCAGCAAACATTTTCAAAATGTGCCGCAAATGTTAATAATTGTTTATTTTTAGTTTTTTTTACTTATTTATTATTTTTCACTAACATTCCAGATGTCATTTTCATCTAGATAACCTTTAATTATTTTATTAAATATGAAAGATATATTGTTAATAATAAATTCTAATCTGAATTGTCCATAAAACACTACGTGACACAGGTAAATAAATCACCCGAAGAGATAAATTTCGAAATTAATCTGCAAAGAGCCCTTCAACTTAGAAATTTTCCACAGGTGACACCTGTGTAATTTATATGATCGTATTTTCTAAAAAAAAAATAAAGAAAATCGTGTCAAAAATAATATGAACGTGTCACTCAATGGTAACAGACGGGTATTATTTACTATGGTGAAAATTTTCAATTTGGCAATTTAGCGAGTGTCACTGTCGACGAGATCGCGTGACGAGTCGACACACAGCTGAGCGTTATTGCTGATTTCGAATTCTGTGGCAAATACACATATCTAATCTCCGACATAACTCGAAATACTAAAATCAAATTATTACATTTAATCCTAGAGTTTTCATGCAGGGTGTCGCGTGTGGGTTGTCTCTTATTTGACGATGGAATAAAATATGAGTGTAAGATTTAACAGCTAGTTGCACTTTGACTAGATGGTATACGTTCCAAGTCATATGGCGTGGAAACAATGGGAGGCTTTCACGTGGTTAAGCATTGTGCCTTTTGAAGATAATGCTCCTGGCTCCAGCTTCAGGATAGATTTCCTTATGGACAATAAATCTTGTATGATAAACGAATCCCATTTATCTGATTTTCAGCACGGGCATCCAGCTGAGTTCCCCGTGGAACTTTGCCATAAGACCCTCTAGATAAATTGATAAAAAATGTATTAATTATTTCGAGCGTATATAAAATACAGATCTCCTTTATGCTTAGCTATACTTTCATGTTGAATGAATCATTTTTTTTTACTAAAAAAAATTAAAGCTCGTTCCGATTGTTCCACAGAGCTTGCGGCAGTACAATTAGCTCGATTCTTTACATATTTTTTTATAAATAAAATATATATAAACCGAATCTCCATTTTCATCTGATACGTATTGCACAGAATGGAAGGAAATTAACTTTCACGACAATGATATTAACCCGATTATCTTTTTCCGTGAAACAAATGAAATTTTTGACTTTCTAAGAAAGCACTCAACCCTTTTGTTGAATTTTATTTTTATGCAAAGTAATTTCCGATCGAAAAGAAACTTGATTTCTGTATAATCGGATTTCGATACTCTCAGAAAATTTTGTTTGTATAATCAGATTAAAAACAGCGATAAAAACATTTTTTTTTTACATAATACACACTGTAGATTCTTGTATGTTTGAGGCCTATGCAGCTTGTGTGACAGGCCTGAGCACACAAGATTCGCGTCTAAAATCCACAAACTTTTGAACCCACATTTCATATTTAATACAGAAACCTATATTTACACAAGTGTTGTGGCCGTTAATTAACGACCTAAAATTTGAATTTAAATAAAAATAGCTTCCTATTTATTTTTGAACGCGGTCCCATCAATCTACTTCATCAACCGCATTTCATCCCTGTACGGCTTTAAATACGTTTTTCATACGAAAAATCCCATTACCATTCGCCTCACCCTACCTACCCTTAGTAAGGCCGCTATCTTCAGGGCTGTCAGTCGACTGTGTTAAATAATTTCTTACTTAAACCGTTTCATCGCGTTATATCGCGCTATAATAATAAATATTATTATATATAAAAAAAAATCTTTATTAAAAAAATATTCGCATATTATCTTAATTTAAAATGATCATATGATGTATTAAATAATTATCTTATTGCGGAAATGTAAAATGAAATATCTCATTCAGCTGAATAAGATTCGCAGAATATAAACATAAATATTAATATTAGAGCAGAGCAGGATGGACTGAGGAAGGATGGATGATAAATCTCATCTCTGCTCCTCCTTTATTAATTTAATATGGAAAGACATATTAAGTAGAGAAATAATAAAGTCAAACTGCTGAATTCAAAGCGCTAAATAATTAATCACGTGACCTATGTGAATTATTTATATATTTTCTCATCGTTTATAAACATATTAAAATAAACTTATTTAAAAATTTGCTAAAGGATCGTCTTAACGCTCAAATTTATATTATTTATTTATTTCATGATGTCAGGAGTCTTAAGAACGCGGCCGTGTTTTATCAAAAATAATTTTATTAATTAATTAATTAAACAACAAATATGATTTATTTGATTTTGATGGATGGATGGCATAACTGAAAGAGATATTATTTCAGATGGATTGAAATTTATAATTATTTATTCAATGAAGGATAGTTAGGTTAGGTTATATATTTATATCGAATTTCAAGCCATAACATTGGTTAATCAAATACTTTCTACGGTAAACTAACCAGGATGTTATTCATAATGATGAATTAAAGGAAAAAAAAAACCATTATGCAGCGATAATAAAAAATAATACCTAACACTTTATGAACCGTTCACGCCTTTTGACGTGATTTTGTAGCCAAGCGTTATGAGCCGTTCACCGCCTTTTGGCGTGAGAGCCATACCCCCACTTCGTCATCAGAAAAAAATGCCATGAACCTTGCGGCTCATAAAGTGTTAAATACAGGGCTTTTTTCCGTAAATCAACGAAATAAATATCATTCGCATATTTTGGATGTCAACCAAAGGTTGACCCTATTTATTTCGCGCAACAACGTATATAATAAAAACTGTTTCCAAATTTGATTTTATTACTCATTAGTGTTCTTTAGATTGATAATAGAATAGTTTGAAATCCATGTATAATATTGAAATAAATATCAGTCGACTCTCTTTCAGTCACAATTTGTTTCATAACTAGAAAAAAAAATGTCTTATTCGATTGATTGAATTTCCTTTGGAGGATTATTTTGTCACAGCAGAACACATCAAACGAATGTAAGGGACAAAAATCTCCTAGCAAATATTCTTCCAATACGCATATTTATGTATAATATGACACAAGTCAAATTACGAATCCGTAATTTGACTTATATAAACGGAAAACAGTGCTATAGGAAGGATTGCTATAAATCGATAGAGAGTTAATTTTTCCTCTTGACTTAAAAAAAATAGAAAGAATGTGTTACAAGAATTACTAACTTAAATACAGTACAGTCAACCCTCCCATAGCGTTCACTTCTATAGCGTTTTTTTCTATAGCGTTTGCGACAGTTTTTTGTTTAGCGTTCCCTCCTATAGCGTTCATTTTACAAAACGCAATATTTTCAATGTTAAATTAAAATTTTCGTAAATATATTATTAATGTGCATTTTAAATATGAGTAACGTGTCCTGTTCTTTTTTTGGTGAATCACCGTCTAAAAATGTTCCAGGGATATTCATCACAATACAGTAAGAAAATATTTTTCTACTTGTATAGTCGTGGAACAAATTATGATCAAATAAATCGATGCATACGATTTTTAAGGCATTAGGTATTTATGTGTTAAAGGGTTTTCAATCATTCTAATCTTTTAATTATTTATTCACCATATGCTAAAGCATTTAAAAATACTTAACTAAAAAAACTCTCCCTTAGAACTCCCCTGGCACATATGTTGGGAATGAATAAGCTGGAAGAAATATGCGAGGTCAATACCCCCTCGCGCATGTAGGTACGAGCTACTGTTATCCACTTAAACAAGTGCAAGGTCATTGAAAATATAAAAATATAAAAATGGGTCAAATGTTTGATTTTCTTCAAATCGCAAAGAAAGATAAAAATACCTAACCCGAAATTTTGTATAAGTGCCTAACTTTCTAAAACGTTTTTTTCTATAGCGTGGTCCCTATCTGAACGTTATAAAAGGGTTGACTGTAGTTTATTTTATTTCTCAGTACAGTAGTTTAAGAATATAATAAACTGTTAGGTATATTGAAGAGAGCAAGATCACAGAGAAAGTTGGCGAAACTTTTTGAGAAAGATAGGTTTTAGTTAGGACTTTCTCATTATTAATATATTATGGAGACCAAGAAGAAATCGCGTATTGTATCAAAACAGTTGTATAAATGTTATATAAAATATAGTTGCCATTATTAATTAAAATAATTTTCCGACCTCTTACAGCTTTTGGATCCTCATTAAAAATACTTGCGGTTCAAAAACCTATTTTTTTCTTTGGGCTTCAGGGATCTTGTAAAGGTAATTATCGAATGAAATGTGGTTTAGTGAATATGATGAATAAACTTTTGCCACAAATAATGATTTATGACCTTATGTTGTTACCTTGCTTTGCTGAATTTCGATTTTCTATTCTATTCGTATTGCCGATGCGCTTTAAATATATAACTGCATTGTGGATCATAAAGATGTGAGATTAGGCGATAATTACTCAATGGTTTAACATCTGATTTAATTCAACAACTGATTTCAACACGTGATTAACAATTTGAAGGGGAGTTATGATTTAGGCGCATCCTTCGAATCATTCCGCGAATAAATTGCCCGATTTAAACTTTCGAAACCGAAATTGGCATTTACTACCGTTGGCACTTGACGGTAAACGTCGTTAATGGATTTAGTGGCCTTGCTAGCGTTCAAGCCCTGGTCGTAAAATAGCACCATAAAATGCATCCTTTGTCAGTTTCGGGAATGGATATTTTACCCTTAACATTAACATAAAATATATTGCACAGGAATAAAGTTAAAACATATCTTGACACAAACAGAACTTAAACATCACGTATCACGTATCACGATTATCACGTATTTTTTTAATGATCTTAAATAAAAGCATTAATTAAATATAAATAGAAAACAATTTGTGTCTATTTTCTTTAACTAAATTGTAATATCATAATTGAATCGAACTTGAGAGATCCTCGAGGAAATGGTAAATTAAATGTTTTTTTTCATCCCCATTTCCCTCAGTGTCTCTTTCAAGTTTCTTTTTTTTGTAATAATATCTTTAATTAGATCTTGTAACTCTTATAGCAACCCTGCTCAAGAAAAAAGCACGTAATTCTATTACGCTCCGAACATTTTCCAAATACAATATGCCTACAACAGTTTTTTAATAACATCAAACCAGAATGAATTATTTGCCATTATGTACGTCAACAACACATGTTGTGATATCGTTATTAATGGATGAAAAAAAATATAAAAACAATAAGAGCCAAGTGGATGGAAAGGGTTGACTGCTGACACACAGGGAAAAAATATATAATTTCGCCAAATCAATTTGGGAGATCTAAGAGTTAGATTTCGTATTCCGCCATTTCACTTTGGCGCTTGATAGAGATACGTGAAAATAAAAAAAAGGGAGAGAAAAATATACAGAAAACACCCACACGCATCCTTGCTTATTTTCCGCATATAAATGTGATTTTTCACAGTGTGAAATAAAAAAAAAACTCGTTTCAATTACAACATGAGAATAAATCACCTGGAGCTCGGAAACGACTACTTTACTCACTAGGAGGTTGTAAAAAATTCGTATAATGCGGATTTTGAGGTTTATATATGTCCTCTGTTGCGCGAATAAATTTCGTGCAGGAGACGCTGGAATCATACACAATTTATTTTTGACATTTTTTGTTCGTATTTATTTTTTCGCGATATTTTCCATTATTAAGTCCGACGGGGGTATTGTGGTGCGTGTTGAATATTTTAAATTTTTTTCATCGATTCCATTGTACGACGGTCTCCTTTGAGGGTAGAAATATTTTATGAATTGCTCGCCGGAATTAGCAAAATTAATACCGAAGCAATTTCCACCCTCTCCAAAATTTAATTTTTTCTTCATTTTCCTGCCTTGTTCGAAATAATTCTTCTTATAGATTTTTTATGTCATTTGAATACATCTTTACGACTGCTATTAATAGATTCTTGTGATTAAAATTACATTATTATGATTTAATTAATTGTTTTAATGAATCATATTAATAATAATCGAATTAGAATATACATTTAATTAAAAAATAATTTTATTCCCCACTTTAAGAAGCAATATTATTAAAATTTATTTAATAAATTTAATGTTGACAGTGATTAATTCCAATGAGGTTCGAACAAAGATTTTCGCTCGTCTTAACCACAATGCTATTAAAGTCGATCCTCTTTGTCAGTGGTTTATTGCCTGAAATCTCTTTGTGGACTAACAGAATGTAATATTTCCAGTTATCAGCATCTATCATCAAACTAAGCATTCTCTGTGCCATGAACGAATCAGTCTTTTTATCTTACCACTAGTTTATTAAGTCAAATAACACAGCATAGCATATAAAGCTATATTCTTTTTGAGCAGCCTGTACTCGCTAAGGACAGTATCGAACATCACCGACGACTAAACTGTCGCTATTTTCCCCCGACAACCGCTCTGATAAAGACGCCGAGGACACAATGGCAACGGAGCTGGATATCAATGACTCGATGCTACTTTACGACGGCCATTGCCGGTCGTTTACTTCCTTTTGGACGGCGCGTGTCCCCGACAGAGGACATTCAGCCGAAATCTCGAGTTAATGGGATGTGTGTCCGATATCCTGGACAGGAGCATATCAGCTTTTTTTCCCGCCAAACAGAAATGAATTAGGTTTACTTATTCAGTCGGCGTGTATCTCTCTATCTACCATCTCTGATGAGATTTACGAGCGAGTCGGAGATGAAATATTTATTTAGAATCTCGTGTACCGTGTAAATATTCCACCTAAATTGCTCCCTGTTTCAAATAAACATTTAAATGTTTTCGCACTGTTCAGAAATGCCTGCCTCGTTTTTAATCATTGCGCTAATATTAATATAATATATCATATAAGTTCGAGTGGTAAATAACTTATATTTATCACTTATTTCACTTTTATAAAAAAATATTTATTAAATAACGATAAGTAATTGGGAAGCACCAGCCTAATGGACTTACTCTTTAAAACTGATAGTTTTTTAATATCAATCTATTAGCTTTTGCAGATGATATTGCTTTTTCGTCACATGTTTAACCCTTTCAGTGCGGGGCGCATGACGTACATGCGCATACAAATCGTGCCAGGGTGCGGCCACATGTCGTATATGCGCAAGATTCTTTAAAACTTTAACTTGTCGTTACATGTAAACTAGACCGAGTTAAGTGATGGTGTTTGTTTTAAAAATCAGCTAATAAACACAGCTATCAATAAATATACAACATATCACAAGAAATTTATAGGAACCATGTAATATGTAAATATGAATAGTAACGATTCAAATCGCGCGTGATGTCTCATTCAAATCTCCGCAGTAGTATCGGTGACGTATCTCGGCTCAGGGGTTGTTAAGGGTGTTCCACGTACATTATGTACCACATACGGATGTAATGGTATAAGAAAATTGCATTTCGCATTTTTGATTTTGATTCACATTCCCATTTTTTTCTCACTTAATCTCTGTTTGAGTAATCGATATTTTGTTCGATTTATTATTATGAAAATACAGCGAATCGAGTTTATTTTTTTAATTGAGATGGAAGAACATATCCTAATCAACATGTTTGCATAAATCTCTTATAGTAAAATGGTATAATATAGCGGTAAACAGTAAATACAAATTTACCTCACCAAAAAAATAATTTGGTCCAAAACGGCGCCGCACTCAGATGCAGAATCGTGTTTAGACCCGTCGCATTTTGAAAGGGTTAAAAAATGCTTAACAGTTTTGGCAATTAACATTCGATCTGCTTTATTCCGTTGACTAAGATTGTGAGGTTCTCCTACACCTAACTTGTTGACCCTAATTTCTCCAAATGACGGTAAATAATTGATTGAGATGTGTTAAGCCGTTCTACCATTTATCTTGTAGATTTGCGTAGATTTTGCCCCAATACCACCTTTAAAGGTCTTCATCAAAGCTTAAAGGGCGACCCGCCCTCGGTTCGTCTTTCATGTCAGAATGAAATTTGACAATCCTGTTTCAAACTACCCGATCAATTATGAGTCCTTCATCGTAGATACGGCATGTTTTTCAGCTATTAGTCACAGCAGTATGTCCTTGTTTTAGTTCACAAAGTATCACTTGACTAATATACACCCTTTGATTCTTCGTTTAAAGGGTTAGAATCAATATTCAATGTGATATTCACCATGCAAAAAAGATGTTATAAGATTAATAGAACCCTTAACTATTTATTAAAAGTAAAAACTAGTAAAAAAAATTGAAATTATCAAGTTATCATATAAATAAAATACTTATGATAATTACATATATACAAATCACATACATATATATTCAAAGTATTATTCGTATTTTTCAGAATGCAAAGACCTGAAAAAATCCTTATTCAACATATACATAAAAAATCGTTTTAAAATCCTCATACAACACATGTTTCTTCGGGGCCCTGCGTCGGTTACGCATTTTTCTCTTATTGAGTTACGTTTTACGTCGTTTTTCCACGGTTTTCTCTGTGTATTCTATGAAAATTTTCTTATATTCCTTTAGGAAAAATTTACCGACGAAAAGTTACCGTCACACAAAAGAAGTTCTCCATTGCCGAATCACTCAAATTTTGCGTATCAACCTTTTGTTGGCTTTGTGTGTCGCTAAACTTTATTGGCTTTTCCACATAAAAATCGCGATACCGTGAAAAATGTATATGAAAAGAAAATTAATAAATTACTTCAAACAGGACGGACATAATAATATTTGAAAATTTAAATATCACATGCTCGCTTTCGTGTGGATATAATTGAAACTCAGCGAACACTCTTCGTACCGCTGTATTACCTTTGTGTGTTTTGTGCCATTTTCAAATTGGCCATTTGCTAATTGTCGAAAATTGGATTGCAGCTTTTATCACTCTGGTAATGGCAGAGGAAAAAAAAATCAGAACGTTCCAGCATTCGAAATTAACAGTAAAATAGAGTCGCCCGGTGTAATTGCTCAAACACTTTATATGGCCACAACAATTTACATATAAATGCAAATATTAAAATGTCCAGGGATCTGTGCCTTTGGACCCACAAGATAAATGATGCATACAGCTTATACGCGTATTATATTATAAATATGAATATATGGTCAATTACGTTTGAATATAACAATATTATCGCATAGAATTAAATATTGATCATACGTTAAATTCATATGTTTAATACAATTCCTAATTTTGTGCAAATACTCTGTGTATACATTAAAGTTTCATACAATTGAGCAAATCCAATAATTTCCAAGCGCGTGACAGTATTTGTGCTGAGCTCGTTGTATAATTAATGTCAATCAAATTTTCGCCAATCTCCATTTCAAGTGCTAAATTGGTGAATTAATCATAAATCCACTATCGAAACACAAACTCCATATCTTGCTATATTTAATAATAAATACGCTTAATGATTTATCACACAATCAAATACTCTCTCAATTGATTTCCCATGGAATTTTTCCGCGTTCTGATAATACCCTCACAATATCCACCGTATAACATTCCTCAATAATAAATTACTCCGGGGAATTTCTTTCAGTAATCATAAAAAAAATTACGCAATACCTTTCAGCAAAATATAACAAGCGTAAGTAGCGGGCTTTACATCAATATTGCTGAAACCCTTACCGAAACCCTCGAAATGCTATGCACAGATTACTAGGATAATAATGCTAATACTGTGTTCGAAGCACTATCACTTCAATAGTTTTAAGTCTGTTCAGGAGGATGGAGAGGATCGGGAAGATGAACCCCGCATTTGATACTCGAAATTATTCAGACTTATCTAAATATAAATTTGGAATCAGCCAATGGGAGGGCAGGGGTTGAATAAAAAATAGATTTAGTAAATCCCCCGACCTGAAGCCAGATGATAACATTCTGTTTTGTAAGCTGAAATTTTGAACGAAAATTTGTATCATGGCTAGAGATTTTTTTTATCATTTCAATTAAAATATGGCATCTTTTAATTTAAATTTAAATTTAATACGGTCTGTATGAAACTAAAAAAACTATGACTTATCTCGATCTTTTTTTATATTTTACTGAGACCCCATTTAATCCTCTTTTCACATTTAAATAAATACTCTTTGTAACAACTGAAATTAATAATCTATATTATTAATTTCATAAATTTCTTTCAGTGAAATCTATGAGCTCTACGTATTTTTTATGACACTGGCCAGGGAATTATTTTCGGATAATAATAATAACTAGAATTACCAGTGCCATATCTTATATTAGCCATATAAAGCCATGAATACATTTTTTTTTTTACTAACATTATTATAAAATATAATTACCATTATTATTTCTACCATTTCTCATCTTTCGTGGAATTTTTCGATCCCCTTCTTATTGAAGCTAAAAAGTTTCGTTGCAAAATATGAACGAAACTAAACTTATTATTTAGTAAATATTGAACTATTTAAATAGGTCGAATAACCAAGTAAACTTGGTTATTCGAAATGCGAAATTTAATTTCTATTGCAAAAATTCAAATGTTTTTCTGTTAGATTTTGATTCAATATGTCTAATTTTCGACAATATACTTCAACAGTTATGGCTTCGCTTGATTTATATACGCATTAGTTACGGGGGTCGTGGATTCTGCGTCAAATGCATTTTTGTGTATGTCCGGGGCGCGCATATCACACGTTATCCGACACTACGTGTTTGATAGGCTGTAACTTTTACAACGTTTTGTTTTTTTTAAATATTATTTTTTGGTTAGATACTTGATAGCTGTAGCAATACAAAAAAAAAAAGACCTTGGGCAGAATCGTATCGATAGGATACTTAGCTTAATTTTTTATGAATAAATTCTTTCTGATGTCATATTTTATTTATAACGGTCCTCAACATTTAGAGCTATAAAAACAGCTGTTATGGATATTAAAAATTATGGCCTATCCCAGTGAGCCAACGTCTAATGGCCTTAAAATTTCAACCAAACAAACATTCTATTTAAATATTCAAAATTTAACATTGTTCAAACCATATTTTATAAAAATTTGATTGGTGACCCCTGCTATAAGATATAAATTATTGTATTTCATTACCTATCCAGCAAATGTTAAAATTCAAGTAATTTTATTGTCGGTTCAATATCTTGATAAATGAAAGAGTTATGATTTTTTTTTAAGAAACGAGGTTTCACCAAATTTCGACGAATGGGCCCCGCCTCAGCGCATGTTTGACCGCAATTCTCCAATGTGGTATTCTACAGTGAATAACTCCACTCATATTCATAAAAAATACTTCCCGAGATACTTAAATCTGGTTTTGGGGTTGAAACTGTTGTGTGTTTCTCGGAAAGCCATTGCTTTTTTTCTTTTCACTTTATCGTAAACTATCAATTTCTCGTCTCCCGTTACAATTCGCTGCAAAAAGGGTTTGAGATCTTTTACTCGCAAACAAAAATCTGCACGTGTCCTTCCGTTATTCTTTATTATTGGTTCATGACGCACTCAAATACCTTTCTTGCTTACTTTGCAGATGCGTTTTAGTTATCCGCAGTAATGTAGTACACGGTTAGGTTAATTTTCTGGTAAAATATTTTTTTCTGTGATAGCTAGCTAGGAAGTGAACGTGTGTTTTCCAACCTACCACGTCTTTAAATAAAATCTTTATTGAACATTTCATTGAGCGACTACTGTTATAGCTTAATGTAATCCCATTTATCCATCGACAAATCCATAAAAATAATAATTAGAATCAGCAAGATCGGGTAATTTTCTAGGATTCTTTTTTGGATTTTTAAAATTAGTATGTGTATATTAATAAGCCACAAATATTTGCTGAGTTCAAAGCAGAGTTTCAACGTGTTATTGCCCACAATCGACCCAGAATTGTGCAATAATATTATCTTAAACTCCATCAAAGGGACAAGGGTTTGCCACTGTTTGCAACTACTACTTAGTAATAATTATATTATGATAAGTTAACCGTTAATAAGTACATATAATATACAAGTAACCTCTGTAAATCCAGGGGAATACGTTCTGGACAAAGTTGCGATAAGCGATATTTCGCAGTTATTTTATTTATAAAAAAAACATTTACTGAAAAACACTTAATAATGACAAAAAAAATGTTGTGCAGTTTAATTATTTTGTTCCACAAAGCAAAAAGAATATTTTTTTACTTCCCTCTGTTTATTTTGAAAAATCTGCCGATAACTTTAAAAAAATTATATAAAAAAGAATTTATTATTTAATACTCTATACATGGGATGAACAACCTTTTTTTACAACGGCCAGCTACAAATCTAAAAATGTTGTGCGAGCCGCATGTAAGAAACTTATGATAACACAAACACTGAATTATAAGGTCAAAGTAGGTTGGGTTAGGTTAGGTTAGGTTAGGTTAGGTTAGGTAAGGTTAGGTTGAGTTAGGTTGGGTTACATCGAAGGTAGTAGGAAGGTGTAGAAATTATTCAAATATTATTACAATTACAAGTCGACTGTGAAAAATACATATTTTTTAAATGATAGTTTTGTTAATGATTGTAAGTAAATAAAATTTATTTTTATATAATTTCACAATAAAAAATTGATAATTCTTATTATTTTTTGGTTTGATCTCTCTGTACTAAAAATATATATCAATTATTTTTTTTGTAAAAAGGGGGGGGGGCACTAATCCTCATCATGCCCCACCTGAATTTAATGTCACGAGCCGCCCCAGGTTCTATCCTATGCTCCTCTAGTCTTCTCCTTTATGGAAATAAACGTATGTGCGTAAATTAGATAGAATCCCTTCTCGACTACATTAAAAAATAAATTTTGTGAATAATATCCCCTTTTCACGAAACTGAATTTTTTGCCTGAACTGATTCTAAATCTGTACCCGCCAACTTCTAATCATTTTAGGGCTATGCAAGTTTTGATCTTATTCTTAATTTACTTAATAAATTTTCCATTTTTATTATCATAAACCTTCAGGTTCATGAAACTTTTTCCGATTTTTTTTAAAGATTGCGATGTAACGAATCTGTAATGTACTCTATTCTCACGAGGTGCGCTTTTAACGGAATTTGCCTATATTCGGAATAGTAACCTTCTGGAAAATTCTACATAAAGCTAGCAGGATGCATGTTATTCTAAAAATTACAATAAACTAAATGGACAAAAACGTAATATTTATTTTGTTTCTTTGATATTTTTTAATAAAAAAAATAACAGTGGGTTAATTTGAATATCACGTGCATATTACTGTCTCATATTCATCGTGCACCTTTTGTGTTATCAAAGTTCTCAGTTTGTTCCCTCAATTCCCATTTTTTTCTCATTTTATTCCCGCTACTTTTTTTTGCTATACACGACACGCCAAAAATAAATTTCGCTCCACCGCTCAGCGTTCATTTTGTGCCGTGCACGTATCACGTCCTGAGTTTCCCAACCTTGCCTGATTTCCCCAGATGAACGGCAACCTCGTAATTTCCTTAATTAACCCATCAAGACGTCATGCAAGCAACTGCGGCAACTTCGCATTTACCGCACATTGACAGATTTCTACTTAATAATTATTCGCGTTTAATTAACTCGCGTTGCGTGTACAATTGTGATTGCGTGCGTGAGAAAACACGGGGGACGACGCCAAGAAAGGGAAGTTTTATGGCGATGGATATGATATCCATCATCCATCATATCCGTTGATTTCCTTTGTGGTTTGGCTGACGCATCTTGCATATCATCATAACAGCTCATTCATCCAGGAATCATCCATCATGCATCATGTGTCCGTGCCACTACCATTATGACGCCTTTCCTTTTTAACCATGTGCATTAGCGAAATATACATATATCTTTGCGGAAAAAATATTGATTGCCCCAATTTATGATCGTGATATATTATACACACATGTATATATTATCTATATATAATATATTTGAAATCTTCTCGTACTTTTTTTAATAAAAAAAATATCTTCAGCATAAAATGGCTTCTGTTTTTTCCGGTGATTGAATTTATTTTCACAAAAGAAACAACTTTTTATACTAAAAGCTGTCTTGAATTCTCTTCACTTCATGTGATTGGATTAGTCTAAATTTGTCTGTTTTCTGTGTAATTTATATTCGTTATTTAGCTATTCAATATATATTTCTAGATATATATCACAAATTTTCTAGATATATATGAAAAATTTTATATATTAATATTTATTATTATTTTACAAAATTGTAATGCCTACAAAATAAAATGAAGGGATTTTTTAATGCTATTAATTCTATAAACAATAGATTTCTCATAATTAGGTCACATCGAGCATAAGTTTAAGTAAAATTTAAAAATCATGTCTTTCTAAACTTATTAATATATATTTTTGTAAGTATTTAGTACATTGCCGTGCGAAATAAAGTCTCATTCCCTTTAGTTGGCAACAAAATATAACACGGTCATTTAAAAATGTATTTTTATTGTTCAATCCTATAGCTCGAAAACAACCACGTCATCCGAAGGGGGTCTTTCAGAGACCCCAAGCATCTCAAGTTAAAATATTGATGAATTTTTATCAATATCTTGACATTCTATTTTAAATTTCAATTTTTTTTCACTATACTTTTATGTTTTTATGCGTGATTGGCGACCTGGGTTATTCTGTAATGCCAATCACGATTGTCTTTAAAAATAAAATAAATAAATATTATTCTAAGAATAAAAATTGTTATTCATAATATGCTTTATAATTGTTTTTTTTAACTTATCCATATAACGCGTAAAATGAGCTCTAATAGCACGTGTCCCTCGCACGTTTCACTAGCACTTGGCACATCGTACCAGTTGCAAGCGAGAAAATACATCGCGCCCTTTGCAACAGAAGCAAATATTGCTTGTATTTTTTTTTAAAATTTAAGACAGTAAAGGACAACGATTATTTATAGTATTTATTATTTAGATATTTTTATTACGCAAATACATAAAGTTTGTGACATGTAGGATTCATATTAAAATAGTTATTGGAAAACCATCCTCAAAGTTTATATCGGTGCCTAGTCTTCTATAGGGTAGGTTTTTGTGGCGTGGTTCTTATCTCACCCCATAGAAGGGTTGACAATCTGTCGATTTTATTTATCTAATTGCATTAATGGATTTTAAGGTGGGCAAAAAATACCCGGCAATACATGGTCCTTAATTTTTTATTAGCTTTTAAAGAACGTTAATAAAAGTGCGAGATACACTTTGCATTATTCGTATATTCACACTATCCTGAGAGGATTATTTTTAAAATAAAATTCACCTCTTTTACCCACTCGTAAGGCACTAATGACGCACTATACTCTAGGGTCAGTAAAGCTCTTATGGTGCGTCTGGTACACTAGTTCGTATTATAAAATCTAACGTTTTATTTATATATTTACCTCTGTATATTTCACATTTATTATTTTATAATATTATAGATAAAAGTTATAAAAAATACCATATTTAACAGAAGTAAATCTCTAGGCTTTTTTATTTGCGATAAGGTGGGATTTTTTCGTGGCAAAAACAGTTTGCGATAGCTAGTGGGTCGAGTCGGTAATTCACGAGCCAGCGAAGATTTTATTGCCTAATTTATTTTAAATTATTTTTTTCTGCTAAAAAGTAAAACTATTATGTGACATTTTCATTTTAATTTTCATGGATACAATATTTTTAAAATATTAAATTAAAAAGAAAATTTTCATTTTCTATTTTACATCTATATCGTTTATAAACGTTATCGAAAGACTTTAAATAAGTTAAAACATCCGTTATTTTTTACCTCTGAGTCGACTACGTACCCAGCATGAAAGCTTTCGTGAATACAAGGGATCTAATTATTTAAATTACCTCACCAAAAAATATTCTACTATAAAACGTTCTTCAGATGTCAACTGTAAATAATGTAAATTTTATTCAACGATAATCATAATATTCATTATAATAATTTCAGTCACAGTAGTTATAGAAATAAGCTTGGTAGACAAAATATCATTGTAATAATCTGAATGATCGATACATAAATATATTTTAAAAATAATGCGTATATACTTTTCAGTTTTAAAATATTCTTGAGAGCATATTTATATGAAAGAGATTTTAATTTGTCAATGACTTATTTTTGCGGTAATTTATTTATGAAATATTGCGCGTTGTTACCCCAGCATCACATTTCCCTTGTAAAATTGTTCCGCGCCGGAGGATTGTCGACTTAATGCTCCTACTCGCGACCAAATCTGCCTTCTGTAGCTTCCAGATAGACGTGAGAAGTAGAATTTCCAGTTTTATTATATAATTTATTTCGCATTAAAGCCTTCTCATACATCACGCCTCATCCTAGGCAATTGAAAAGATTTTCTCAGCAGCTATCTCCGACATTTTGGCGAACGCGCTCCAAATTTATCAAATTTATTCCCCATTGTATTTTTAATCGAATCGCATAACTAATTTACTAAATGCTACGCATCTCGATTACGGTTCGCTTCCATTCGATATCCGCGATGTCGTAATTGGTCTTTTGTGGCAGCTTACCAACCCTTCTTTCAATAAATTAATAATTCATGCACTGGTGACATAAAATTAAGCATAATTCTCGCCGTATCCATATTATGAGACGTGAGCAATATGTAAACACGAAAGCTTGTCATATTAAATTCTAATCCACGCTAATGGTGATGCATGTACCCTCAGTGTATGCTAGGCACACACGGCCAGCCAGCTACTGAAAGCACTCGACGTTGAATTTATCTTGTTCGTATCACCACTATGGATGTTGAGATACACAAATTCGATATGCTCGCATTTTCACATCTAAATAATTGCGTTTTGCACGCATTCATCATCCGATTATGACACGCATCGATGGTTGTCACAGTTGTGCCGTCGCTTTTGTTCCCTGATGGTAACGTCCTGGACACCATCACCATCCATCATGCTTAACCAAGCGAACGTCATCGAAGTAAACAGACGGCGGTGAGGGTCGACAGGAAGGAACTGGCAAAAACAAGGGCATTACTTATTCCTTATCGGCGTCGTGATTGTCCTGAGGCGTAATGGTTACCCCTGGAAACAAACCCGTAATGTCACAGATTGACCTGGGATGACAAATCTGTGTGCACATTGAGATGTAATGGATGAGATAGACGACCGGGGTAAATAGCGTAATGTCTTCAGATACATATGTATAATGCTGTGTATATAACATCTTCATAACCTAGCTTCCTATCGATATAGGTTGGAAAAAACTCACAAAAAGTCTGATTTTTAATTAAAAATCTTAACTTTCTTTGGGTGGGATAGAATTGTAAATATTATGTGCTGCAAAATTACTTCCATTTACATAAGATTAACGCATCAGAGCTCTGTATATTAAAGACAAGGATTTTTCAGAATAAATGGAAATTTACCTATTTATTCGTTCAATTATTTTACTTTACAATTACAGTCAACTTTCCTATTGCGCCGAGTTAGAGATCACGTTATAGAAGACTAGGCGCCAATACAAAATTTGGGGTTAGGTTTTTTAACTTAAAAATTCAGCGTTTTGTAAAAAACGGGAACCCAGAAGAAATCACTATAGGAGGGACTACCGCACACGATAGCAGGGAGCGTTATAGGAGGGTTGAATGTAGTTATATTTAAGTAATACTATTTTTCATTTCGTTTTAATTTGAAAAATGAGTCGCAGCGCAACACAGCGCTTAGCGACGAGAGTGACCCCTCCACCCCGCTGTCGCCCCGCATCCATCCGATACACGACGCTGGTAGCGCTGACGAGCAGACAACGGTCTTGCACTACACCTGGTGACGTTAAACTAAATATAAATTTAATTTACATTTTCATATACATAATATATAATCATATAGACACATATATTAATTTATAATTAAATATATTTTTCCTCAATTTGCTTGGGGGTGCTGTGGCTCTAAAGTGTATATAATCGAGCCACCCCTGCTTATTAGTTTTCGTATGCCTTATACATTTTCGGACGTAGCCTATCTGCATGTTTGAAGGTCTGGAACAATTCTAGACGTTCCAAACTGGTCCAATTATAAATTTTGCGGAACTACAACAGTTTCTCAACTTAAATTTTCGAATGATTTGTCCGAAGTACCAAATTCTACAGCTTATAAAAGTATCCATAAGTGTAGTTTCAGTCTTAATTTTCCACTTCGGCTCTTCAATATTTTTCTAAAATTAAATCCTCGATTATTTTTCATTATTAATTAGATCTTTTATAATATCTAAAATTATACCAATTATATCATCGTTTAGTATCGCATTCTTATCTTTTCAAAGCATTGCGGCTGCATATTATTTTATTTGCAAATACAAAATATATAATAAAAATCTATATTTTGCATATATAAAGATAAAAACATATTTTTCCTTCATACGCGAATATTTTCTTAATGAACAAGAATCAATAAAACAGGATTCCTTTTGAACGACCTTGTTAGGGAATATTGGCAAGCAATCTGGGGGGAGCTATCCGATCCTCTGATCAAATACGTAAAGTTTAATTAAGTTAGGATGGAAAGGATGCAATCAGAAAGTGTGTTTAGGTCTGAAATGTTGCTTTTACGGGATGACTCTTCGATCCATGGGATTACAGTAACAAGCATTGCCATAAATTGAAAATATCTCGGTCATGGAGTGCTCTCATTTATTATTTCATTTCTTGAAACATCACAAAGCACAATATCCGCAACAATTTTCATAATATGAGCTAATATTTGGGTTTTAAATTAAGCCCACGTGTACGCACGGCGAGGGTCAATAGTATCAGGGAGACGCTCGAGTTTACATTCTACCCAAACATGTCACGTCAAAATGAGGAGCCTAGACAGGCGAGATGTGATGTTGACCTGATTATACGTATGTCATAATTATTCAATGTCATTTGTTCGAATTAATTCGGAGACACTTTCGCCCGCCCAAAAATTTATCACTAGCTTTATAAAATGGGGAAGTCGCATCTTGCAAATCTATATTAATGTGCGTTCCGCGCCCGAATCCAGCGTTGAATTATTGCCAAAACAGACTAATAAATGGAGAATTATTTAAATTTGATGGATAGCGATTGTGACGTGAGTTAATTCCAGAAATTCTAATAAAATATAAATGTGGACAATTAAGAGTGTCTGGTTGTGGAGAGTTAGTTACACTGTATCGGCCACATAATACAATTGCTTCAATGCATTATCTGCAATTACCACATTGCCTCACCTGCATGTTAAAGATTATATATATACTAGCACAGCGAACGTGAGAGGAATTGAACATAACCACGTATGCACTTTGGTTTTATGGCAAATTAAGATATAAAACTTGCATGATATGCCGCAGTATTTCCAGCATTTTATTATAAATAATATCTTGGGTTATGCTATGAAGAATGCAATTTTTTATACCTATTTTATTTTAGATAAACAAGTTTTTTTTAATTTTTAATATAATTAGTGTCAAAAGAATAGACGTTTTTTGGGTTGACCGTTTTCGGAGATTTGTTGATCTTCTACTGACGCCCGTTCATGTTGTGTTTTATATTATTTCGATGATCAAATTCACCCAGTGTGAGTTTTGATATTTAAAATTCGAAATAATAATCCAATTTACAATAAATAAATTTTTATCAATTTAAGAATTTATTAAAAATTTAATGCTTTTTCACTTCTTGAAAAAAAAGATACTGCAGCAATTGCCACTAAAAAATGGGTCTGATATACTAGGGGATTATTTAAATGTTCGCAAGAGTCAGAGATGGTTCAAGAATTTTTTATTTAAATAATAACCTTAATAGTGGAAGACCTAGTGAATGGACTGAGTGCTGATATCGAGTAAATAAATTTAACTAGAAAGTAATCTAACTTTATCTATCGAAATTTATCTAGAAATATATCTAGTTCAAAAGTATCTTAAAAATATTGCTTAAGTGTGGAGGCTGAGAAAATGGATACTTCATAAGCTAAGTGGAAAGTATTCAGGCGATCGAATAGACGCATGTGAACATCTTTTAGAAATGAAATCCATAACTCTAAAAAATAGCTACCTTGCTCCGACTGAGGGTGCAAAAATCTATAGTTATCAAAGAGTCAGAGGTAGCAATTACGACTTCTTAGTCGAGCCTCACAATACAAATATATTGTCTGTATATCATCATAGTCATCATATGCACATCTCTGCTTGCACGAAACAACTGAGGATGAAAAGTCGATTACCTATGAAAACATCATAAGAAGAAAAGCATATTGTGAATTCGGATTCCTGCCCCCTCCATCTCTAAACCGAAGGTGAGCCTGAATAAGATAATGTTGTACATATGGTTGGACATTCGAGGACCAATACATTTTGAGCTTTTATACCCAGGATGAAGCTGTGTCAGACCGGTCCGACACAGTTCCATCCCTTGCCATACACCCACACCGCATATACTGGCTTGGGGCCGGTTCAATCGGTGCAACAAAAGCAGTTTTTTTCTTGAAACGCGTGATGTTAAAATATAATGCTAGACTTTTTTAAGAAAGGGGAGAAGGGAGAGGGAAAGTAGCTTTGCACAACTCTCCGAAAGTCGATGCAAAGCAAACAAATGCCCTGTAGCAAATTACACTGCTGACCAGATCCATGTGTCCGATAGGGCCCTCCACCGGAAGACCCGCTGGAGAAATGCCACATCGGACAGCATAGTCCAGGTAAGGACAGGACCACAGAACGTGACTGTAATCCTGACAGACGTGCCCACCCCAGCAAAGTGGAGATGCTACAAGGTTAAACTCTTTAAGTTTAGCCCTGAAGTTGCAAAGTAGCCAGTCAGGGGTGACTGACCTAGAATTGTGGAAAGAAACAGCTACAATTAAGTCTGGCTCTGATATCACGAAGGAAGAGATAGGTAGTCCGCCCTTTGGGGAGGAATCCCACCTCTCCTGCCACTGATCAAGAGCCGATTCGCGGACGCGTGATTTTAAAGTTGCCAAAGATTCATCCCTCGATTAGGCAAATTGTAGTGGCGCCGACGACAACAGGACTGTTTTTTTTTAAAGCAAAAACTGACGGCCCTCAGCTGGATTTCAAGGTCAGGCGGACGCCAGCAATAATTAACAGTGAAGCCGTTGAAGAGAAGTGCCGATAAGCGCGAGTAGAGATTAAGGAGGGCAGGCGTTGCCCCGACAAGAGGATTCTAGTAATATGTGTCAACGAACAGCGGTGCGCCCAGCATCCAGCTGCGTACCCTACAATCCCACAGAAGATGGAATTATAGGCAAATAACAGCGATTCGTAACCGACACCCCATGTAGAGACATTCGAACCTTCTTGTCATTGAACGCAAAAAGGGGAGGACGAGAAGGACTGAGTCGACCCTTGAGGAGGATTGCCTCAGTCTTGTTTGGAGCGAATGAGAGCCGATTGGCTTGGCCCTCCAGCAATACTACTTGTGAAAAAAATTGTGAGAAATCTATTGATCCAATTTTCCGAATTTTCTGATTATACCCAATTGTGATGAATGGTTAAATGGCCTAATCCAAGCTTCTCTGCTAGTTCCTTAACAGTTACTATGTGATTTTTTCCACTGGGGTTTGCAGGACGTTTTTGTCGAGCTCAACATATCTTCCATGACGAGGCTTGACTTAAGGCTATAGTTTTCATCTCGGAATTTCTGAAACCACCGTCGATACTGGCTCACGTTTATTATCCGATACTGCATTAATATTCCTCGCACTCTTCGTTGTGCTGTTGCTTTAATTAAACTCATAAAGCAAAATATGCCAAATATTTTTATTTGTCTCTTCCATCATAGCTTTGGAAAATAACTCTTAAAACTTTAATAATATTAATATTACCTGATATTATAGTACGTCGATGCTGGTAATTTATCTCATCCCCATCCATTTTTTTTATAGAATGACATACATATAAATCAAAGGGATTACAATTTTACTTCTGACATATTATATTACGAATGTAAATAAGTACTTTGTTACATTATGCGCAAAATCTCATGTTAATGTTTTCGAGCTCACTTACAAAAATGGAATTATATTAACAAATTTCCTTTGCATGACGATTTTCATTATTCACATACGAACATAATAAAGGGCGTCTACGTTTTTAGCATATTTTCGAAAAATTTATATTATTGCCGTCTTTCCGCTCATTATAATTGCACAATGGGCAATAACGCTTTTCCCTCATGTTCTCTGTTCACGGTTATTTTACTCTGCGCGAGATGCGAATTTTTTTTATCCTTTGAAATATCTTCGCGAATTATTCATCAAATATTTTTTAAGCGGAATATCATCTCTGCCATATTATTATTATTATTTTATTTTAATTTTCTATCATATCTTTTCGCCCCGAGCCAAAAGCTGTGGAAGCTTTAAATGTGAAGATAAACAGCGATATATAAATGATTATGGCGTAACAATGGATTAATGTAAATATAAATTACGCCAATATAAACACCATCTTTTTATTTATTTTTTAATTTCAGTTTATTCATCTCCCGGGTCAATTTAACCCTTAATTGGATTCATTTTAGGTATCGGGTACATAAATTTTATGCTGTTCGTAAAATTTCTTAATTAAAACGTGTTTAATACAAAATTATGCATCAAAGTTTTAAACGTAATATTATGCTGAATATTATTTTTTATTCCGTTTCATTAAACGTTATGTGACGTTATTCGATTTGGATTTATTTTTTTTATATTTCAGATTAAATTGCGGTCTCTCAGTCCTCTCATTACATCATACGCGAATAAACCCAAGTTTATGAATATGTTTATTTTTTTGCGGGCAAAGGACTCGGTCGAATATCATTTTTTGGCGAGATATCCGTACTTTACCAAGGATGAAAAAGGGGATTATTTTGGTAGGAAAAAGCGGACGTAAAAAGTCGTATATGTGTGAAAAACGATAAAGAGCCCGTTTTTACAAGTCTCACATAAATGCTTGCGAAATGAAAATTGAATTTTCGCGGAAAAGCTCTTTATTTGATGCCTACCCGAGTGGATTGATCAATTGAAAAAATATGAATTATATAAATGAAGCGAGATCACATTCGGCTACATTCCATTATCAGATACAGAAGAAATCCATACTATTTTAGAACAAAAAAAAATATTAGCACTCTATATAAAATATTTAGTGCGCAAGGATTTCCGCTGAAAAATGCGGAGCATATTCGCTTTTTATTTTAGAGCTTTTATAACTCATATATCATAAAGTTTTGCGGCTCCGTAACAATTTACTGGTGCATTCGGGTCATTCTAAATTAATCCTGAAAAATATTTTTAATCAACGATACGGTATGCTGAAAATATAATAATATTCATTTATATTAATTCATACATTTTTTATCCGACTGTACTATAGTAACATCATAATTTTATTTAAATCATATTTTTTATATCATCATTAAATAGCCATGTAATTATTATTTTCGTTAGCTCCGACATAAAAAAAATGTATGTACATACTTTGTAATTGCGCACTGATTGAATTTTAGTATAATCTTGTTTTTCTGATGCTCGTTAAAAGTTATTGATTCGATAGATATATAATATATACAGAGTGTTGCAGAATTTATAATATTTTATTATATTATTATTCGATGTACATTTTTTTTGTTATGACAAGTATTGAATACCCCTGCCTTATAACGTTAGATACATTATCTATGGCCATAGACAATATTTATATGTACAAGATAAAAACATAATTGACAATAATTTCGATTCGACCAGATCGTTAAACGTCGTAGATCCAATCTGCTTTTTGATCTACACGAATTTAATGTCAGATGGGCGTAACCCGTACTCCACAATCAACAAACGATTTATTGTTATTGTGTCAATATTTTATCAATAAATGGGACCGACCATATACAGCCGCCGGAAGATAAATTTGTGCGAAACAAATCTTAATTATAAATTTTTGTTATCCGAGATGCCATATCGCTAAGTGGTTATTAACCACTGGGCGAGTCAATTTATTGCGGATTGACCCCCCGTTTTCTCGACATCTCGTCCCACTTTTAATTAAACAACGGCCATATTGTTTCCGTGGGAGTTGAGAAGATTCACAAACGAGTGGAAGTTTGTAAAGAATATATCAGAACGCTGATTATATAGGGGGAAATTCAATTTGGAAAGTAATTTGGCAATTGATGAAGTTACGGCCATTATCTAACTTTTGTACTTCGATAGCTAATTAGTTTTGTATCTTTCCTCCGAGAGGTTTTACGTCGTTAATTTTCATTTAATTAATATTCTTATATTAATGAGTATCGACGGAAATTGGCATGGATTTTGGCATTTTATTCCAAGAAAAAAATCGCATTTATTTTCCCCAAAAACAAAATAAAATCATTTCTGGTGGACTGTATTACCTACATTTGTCAACACTCAAAATATGAAAAATATTTTAATACTTCGTAATCGTTTAACAACAGCAAAAAATTGTATTTATTCAATTATTAAAAAAAAATCCAAACCTTCTGATCCAAAAAAAGACATCTTCTGATTTTTCTGAAAGCTTAACCTATCCGAGTTTTAACTTATCTGAGTTGCAGGTAAATTACATTGTTATAACAAATTGTTTTATCAAGAATATATCTTGGGACATATGTCAATCGAAGAATTACAATTTTGCTTCATAACTAAACCGCTGAAATGAAGGCTGAAATCCCTCTTACAGATCAATTTGTTTTAGAATTTATAACAATATTATCCTATTGTACAAGATCTTCAAACTGTAACCAAAAATGTATATAAAGATTGGTTTTATTCCTGTGTATGTGACTTAGGAGTGATGAACCCTTTTTTGATTGTGTGGGCGTATTGCTCTTCTCTTATATACCCTTCTCCATATTGAAGGGTCTTGAATTAATGTGACAAGGTGTAGGACTAGCCGAAAATTTTGGTACAACTATCGATTCCCCTGGTTTGTCGCATTGTCGGTTTTCGTAAGTAGGCAATCTACTAACCTTTGCTCTATAAATGTGTCCATTTTTAGCGAGCTTGAACTATTCTAGACATTATAACCAGGTTTACTTGTGAATCTTGCGAAGCCACGTCAGCTTCTTTCTTCCCAAAAGCCGTTTACTTTTAACTTTTTCCTCCATGATGGTCTGCAGATGGCGATACTTTGGTCCACGAATAATGTGTCCAATCGTACTACAACCCGTTGTATTCTTGATGGGTTCCATCCATGGAATATTAAAAATTCTTCGATAGTATTACATTTTAAAAGCTTTAAACCGGTTACACTTTAGTACCAGCAATGTCCATGTCTTCCAATTTTACAAAATAACAGATAATGAGCATTGCTCGCCATCTCAAGCCTGACTATATCTCCGAACGTTCTATTTTTTTACTTCGTATAGTGTTTTTACATTCCATGTTCCAATTTTTGACACATTTGATATTTCAGCTGAGATATTCTTAAAATAATCCAAACAAAACCAATGAATGCTCAAACAACATTTTGACCAAAGAAAGTTTTGTGAGAGCATGACTGATCAGATGTTAAGTTATTCATCCTTTTAGGGATGGAGGCTAAAAGACTTTAGCCCTTTCAGTGCGGGGCGCATGGCGTACATGCGCATACGAATCTTGTCCAGGGTGCGGCCGCATGTCGGTCATGCGCGAGATTCTTTAAAACTTTAACTTGTCGTTACATGTAAACTAGACCGAGTTAAGTGATGGTGTTTGTTTTAAAAATCAGCTAATAAGCACAGCTAACAAAAAAAACTTATAACCAAAAAGTTATATAAACCATATAAAATATAAATATGAATCGTAGCCATTCAAATCGCGCGTGGTGTCTCATTCAAATCTCCGCGCGGCTGCGGCTAGTATCGGTGACGTATCTCGGCTGTCGGGCCGGCAGGGATCGGCAGGAAATTTTACGAGCATTATTTAAAGAGTTTAATTAAAGATGCTATAATTACTTGGTTCCATTTTCTCCGCCAATCTCTGAACTTGAAGCCAAGTGATAACGTTTAATTATGGAAAATAAAGCGAATCTGGACATTTTTTGAGATGGAAGAACATATCCTAATCAGCATGTTTGCATAAATCTCTTATAGGAAAATGGTCTAATATAGCGGTAAAGGGTAATTAATATACTTAGTATTATTAATTACATAGATATTTGAAACAATGCGAAAATTGATTATTATTTCAATCTAAATAAATATCATACATTCATTTATGTTAGAAATGATAAAAATAGTCACATATTTATCTCAGAATATTTTTATGGCGTTCAAAAACATACATTTTTAACGTGAAAATTCGGTATGTAGCAAATTTGCTACACCATGCGATGGAAAGCTAAGATGTTTATATAAAGACTTACAAATATTGAGTTAATATCACAGATCATTCAGTATCGAGAGCAACATAAAAATTATGACAATATACCTCCATGTTTCAGGATATAAGACTGATAATGAGCTAGAAAACATAAACGCAATGGCCGATAAAACTCAAAAAACTGTTTGAAACATTAGTGATAACTTATTATATATTAATTATTAGGTACCATCTGTAATTCATTTTTTTATTAATCATATTGTTTTCTCGACTAAACATCCCATTTTATTTGATCTCTATAAATTTACGTTCGCAGCCTCATACTGTGTGAAATGATGCTTGAAACAATTCACTAGATTAGACTTCAAAGCTCTGCACAACTCGAGCAAAGCACTCACTCCATTTCATTTGTACCTGGAGTTTAATTTCATTCTCTTTAATGAGCGCAGTATCTGCTAATGGAAACAAATAACTCTCCTAGAATCATACCACACTTATATAAACCTACGTAATTTGTAAAAAAAAATATGAAATTTTAATTGTGTGTATTTTTTTGTTCAGAGGTCCCCTGCGGTCGGGCGAGCGTGGTGGGTCTGCCCTCTGTTGCCGGAGGGGGGGCAGGCGAGATGGAGGAAGAGTCTGGCTGGGCGGGAGCGGGGCTGTGCGAGAGGGAGTTCAGGGCTCTCCACCGCAGTGTGCCAGCCCTGAGACGTCGCGACCTGGACACCCTGGCCATACGGCAACACTTCTATCCGGAGGGAGGCTGGGGGTAAGTTGTTCATCCACTTTACTGTCGTGTTTCGCATAATACACCCAATTGAAAGGGGTCTATAAATTCAAATAAGACCAATACATCTTCGGACGACCATTGTCAACTAGCTGCACATAATACAAGCTTGATTAACAATACTCCCCTTTTCGTATCCTCATCTCAGAATAACATAAAATTATTATCCGTATTTATTTTATTATATTTATTAAACACTCTGTGTGCAACGTCTAATGTGGCTTCATTCTTGAAACCTAACCATTTGTACAAAAGAAACTATCGAAGCGATGGCCGTTGCTATTGAGAGCAAGCCAAGCACCTCGCCGAAATAATTAGCAGTGCAAACTGGAAATATCTATAAAGCAGCTGGCTAGAGCTACACTCATTTCAATACAGAATTCGAATAACAAGTCAGTATACGGCGATCTATAAATTGGCAACAAAGTATCATGCTCATTAGCGCATCTTCTGTTTCTGTCAAATCAGGCGTTTATAGCAACGCTAATGTATATTTGAGTAGATGCAAAATTTAAAAACAATTTTTCACCACGTTCGATTCTTACTTATACATTTATAGATATGTGGTGGAAGATTAATTATTAGAGACGGGCATAATGTCTGGATAGACCGGCAGCGACATTGTTTTATGGTTTCGGGTTTTGCAGCCACTACTCACGTTATTTATTACCCAATCATGCGGTTCGATCTCCTACTGGTTCTTCATCATCCCCGGGAATACCTGAATATTACGTCGTCTCTAATAATGAAACAATCGGATTCCCCGACCATCCCATGCCGGTTTTCTATGTCATCTGGTCGGATGAAAAACGAGCCGGCTATATTTTTTTGCTCTAATTAATTCAAATATTTTGTGTGGCAAATATGAAAATTATACAGTGAATTTTCCGGCGATGGGAACCAAACTGGAAAAGCTCGATCAAGCGGAAAACGCGTTCGACTGCGCTAAATTTATGAAAGAACTAAGCTCACATGAGGGGTTTTATGGATTAGATAGAAAATTCATTTCAATTATTATTAAACGGCTCTTGCGAAATTTATTTCGACGATTTCATTTTTAAAGACGATTTAATAATAATTAAATAATTTATATTTATTATTTTAATGATAACAATTCTAAAAATAGGAGTTTGTCCCAGCTCACTGGGACACACTCCTATTTTTTTTCAAGTGCCTTATCCGTCTGAATCAAGGCGATCTACTTATTCTTATTAATTTTTTCTCGATACATATGTCGATTCTTGGCAAGCTGGAACAATTCTAAAGCTTCCAATCCGATCTAGTTGCTATTGTTACAGAGCCATAACAGCTTCAGCAGTTAACCCTCCTATAACGTTTTCTGCTATAGAGCGGTTTGTGCGCCAATCCCTCTTATAGTGCTTCTTTTTAGATCGACATCTTCTACAAAACGCTAAATTATTAAGATAAGATTAAATATTCGTGAAAAAAACTTGTTTTTCTGGACTCTTTTGTCATGCAATTTTTTTGTGCGATTTTTTATATGCTCTATATTAAAATTCGCAAAAAAATCTCACAATATAAAAAAAGGAAGAAACTTTATCATTATTTTGCAGTAAGTTTGCCCGCATGTTTAAATGTTTTTCATAAGACATTGGTTATTTAATCATATATTATTCAGACATCAACATTTTTACGCCTCGCAGCTACTTTTCTGGACTAAAGTCAGAGGCGCGCCGTTTATCTGGCCAGATTGTGCGATGCACACCAGCGCCATATTCATATCAGAGGCGCCGAGACGGATAAATTAAAAAATATTAATTTATAAAAAATCTACATCTTTATGTAGGTAGTTAGGGGATTTGGAATTAATTAATTTAATGTATGTCCTTTAAAAATTAACCTGTGTCATAGTATGACACTTTGGGATTATTAGTGTGAGACTCATTCCCCTTGCATCTATAGAGTCCTTAGAATGTTTATCGAATCTTTATATGTTAGAATGACGCTTTGGAATCTTTCTGTTATCCCATTCATTCACCGTAATCAAAATAAATAAACAATACAATATAAGTGATTGTGCGTAGTTCATCTTTTCATGCACACAACACGTACGGGGGCGCTTATTTTGCACACAGGAGCCGGACAATGTTGGCACGCTACTGATTAACCAACAAACTAATGCTTGATATTTTTTTTATATATTTTCAATTATTTTTTGTATAGTTATACAAAACAAAGCCTTGTAGGTTTAGCAAAAAAGTAATATTAGTAAAAATTTATATTAGATATGGATAATTGTTGGATGGAAAATATAATATTTAAACATATTTAGCTCAAATCGGGTTTTAAAAACTAACAATGAATTTTAACAATTTACAAAATGAATCTATTCATTTTTCTAATATACAACAATCCCTCGATTTACGCGGTTTCACTTTTACGAGGTCAGAAAAAACAATATTTTTTTTAAGAAATCAAACATATTTTGTGGCAAGTGTACTCAAATGCGAGCACGTGAACAGATTTCTCGTTCTTCAATTTTGAACGATTGCCATCGTCTGGTAACCCCTTCCATTGTATGTGCAGTACGTCAGGGGTCATTGTTGTAAAGTTTTATGCATCTTGCAAAACTTATAAACTGAATAAACTTTACTGTTCGTACAATTAAAAAAAACGAAATAACTGTTTAGAAGAAGTGTCACCTCCGGATCCCTGATCAGTTCTAAATATACCTCATACGTTTGAGATGTTATAAAATTTAAATGTCGATTTACTAAATCTATTTCTTAATAAAATTGTATCATTTTACGCGGTTTTCTGGAACCTATCCCCTTACTTTATATGAACTCGTAGTCTTGATTTGCGCGGATTTTTATTTTCTTAAACCTATCTATCATTTTCGTATGAACTTGAAGTCTCGATTTACACGGTTTCGATTTACGCGCTTGTTTCTTGGAACGTATCTACCGCGTAAGTCGAGGGATTGGTGTATATGAATATTTTATTTTTTATGGTGTGGCAATGATCAGATGATAGTCTTACTGTCAGTGTAAATTAGTCTCTTATGGTTAACTATGAAGTAAAATCTTAGCTTAAATCGCCTTTAAATACGAAAAAAATAATATTATTAGATCATTACTACCTATAAGCTATTAAACTGTTTGTAAAAAAGATATAATTCGATTTACGTGGGTTATTTCTACACGGTTTTTTAAACAGTTTTATTTAAAATAAACAAACTGATGTTTATTGTCGTTTTCATTTAAGCGGTTTTTTCGTAGAACGTATCTGCCGCGTAAATCGAGGGATGGGGGTACATAGAATACATAGAATCTCTATCTGCATTCAGATTAGTCTAATTACAGAATCAAGACTGATTATCATTGATATTAGTCATTAACATGAATATAAATAAACCTTTTTATTATTTTTCATTAAATATAGATGGTTAACTTTCTTATACATTAATAAATAAAATATACCCTTTTTTGTATCTTATGTTAAAAAAGATTAAAAACTGATTTCAATAAACATTTTTTTATTACAAATGCAATACTTTCCACTTAAAAATCGCAGATTAAACACCTAGTAATTGTGTTTAATAATATATGTTTTAACCCTTGCCCATCTTACGTATGTAATTTAATCCGATTATATTACATAATTTAATTCTAACATGATAAACATCTAAAAGCGAAAACAGACAAGATTCATCCATAATTAATGAAATACAAGGGGTGTCAAAACTTAATTAATTTCGTAAAATTGACATATTATTAATATAACCAATAATACGATTGAATATAATGCTCGATTGAGTTAGAAATATATCAATTTATTTCAGCCACATCGAGCGATATTTCATTTGAATGAAATATGGCCCGATATGGACGAAATAAATTTTGTATAAGCAAACGGATATTATCTAACTGAATTTTTCCGATCTTTTTTCTTTTTCGTTAGCCGGAAAAGCCACTGTAAAAGCTCTCGAAAAACATTCAGAAAGGCATTCTTCGGACAGGGTTAATTTAACCGGCTGAGTTACGGCCACTACACGGTTAGAATCGCACCTGCACGTGCATAATGAAAACATTCACGTCGTCGGAGTACGCTAAACGATTCTTTGTACGTGCGCAATGTCCTTAATTTTAAAATTATTCATAATAAATATTCCGCGGAAGAAAAAATTGTTCGAGCTGCATTATTTTTTTGTCTTTCGCGCCATATTCGACATACATATATTTTTGGGCGACGCTCGAATTTTAAATTTGTCATAAATTAAAATTTCCGTCTGAACAAATTTCGCCGGTGCGCAAAATATTTTAAGCACGATATTCCTGCACGTTTCCGCGAACGTAATTTCATTAAATAGATTTACATCGGAATCTTATCTTTTCCCGTCGGCGAAACGTTATAATTTCATATTCCCGCCAGTGTGTCCCGCTTCCGGTCGGAATTAACATTTCCGGTGTGAAATAATCCGTTTAGTCCGGGAGCGGGTTGTGTGACTTGGCCGCTGCCGCAGCTCAATACCGCACATCCCAAAAATTCGAAATCCATTAATCAAACGAAGGTACCTACCTCCCTCAAATTTGGTATCGGAGGATATGCATTTGTATAGAGGGTAAAATTCATACCTCGATAAAAATTAAATACTCATTTTTCATCCTATAATATTAAATATATTTTCTTTTTCTGAAATAAAAAATAATAAAAAAAACACGGTAGATGAACATATCCATTACAATTGATTGATTTGAAAAATTGGAGGCTTTACCTCTCAATACATTCGTATATATACATTTACTTTAGTGATACGGAAACTTATTTCTTCCATGCTACGGATTCTGTGGCGGAAATTCCAACATGTTTTAACGTTCCGAGGAGAAAATATTATCCGAACTAATTTTATATTTAGGATAAAATATTATCAATAGAAAACAATCTCAGACATTTATACAATGTTTAATATAATAAAAAAAATACTATATCTTTCATATTTCTATTAAATCAACTGAATTAGAACCCGCGTACTTGCATGCCAAAATTTATCTGAATAAAGCTCTCTTGGTATTCCGAACATCCGTGAAAATCACTAGCTGAATAACGACATTACTTATGGGATGACCTAATTGTTTAACCTACCCAAGCCGATGGGATCTATCGGGGACTCCGAGTTTCGGATTTTTCTCGAAAACTCTTTTAATATAAATACTACATTTTACAAATATTTTGTATGTGTCTATCAACGTTCAAAGAATAAATAATATAAATAATCATTGACCTTTATTGTCTGCAATTGCGAAAAAAAAATAAAAACAACAATATTCCGTTGCTACGGGTGCGATGTTTTTTCTGCTCGCATCTGGTACGACGTGCTAAGTGCGAGTGAAACGCTGCGGCGAGATATCGCTGACTGCGCATATCATTTACGCGTCGTATTATTTAGTTAAAAAATGAAAAATATCAACCAAATTATGAAGTATATCATTAATAACTCTATTTTTAAAAATATGTCAATATATTGATGGAGAATTCATCTCACTTAGCATTCTCAAATGTAGAATGTCCCGCAAGGTAGAGTCTGGCACGTCTTATCTTGGAATAGTCTTCCCTTATATACAGTCCACCCTCATATAGCTCTGAGATAGGGACCACGCTATAAAAACTCGCACTATAGAAGGTCAAATTATTATATTACATACAGTAAGCCCCCCTATAACGTACATATTTTAAAACGCTAAATAGAATTTTCATAAAAATATTTATAATTTTATAAAATGAACTAACAAAACGTCGTGTTGATCTTCCCTGCCCGATTACTTCAGCCAAAATACGAAAGGATATCGCTCATCGCGCGAGTCAAGTCATTTGCACTAGTAAACAAGCGAAAATGTAAAAAAAAGAAAATGTTTGATGCACTGATCTCCTTCAAATCTAAAAATAAAATTTCCCCCATATAACTCCCCCCCCCCTATAACGTGGAACCTATCTGGGCGTTATAGAGGGGTTTACTGTATCTACAACATACGTAATATAATAATTTGACCTTAAAAATTTATCATTTTGTTGAAACCGGCAATCGAAAAGAATGATGCACTATAGGAGAGACTGCCGAACACTACTCTATAGCAGGAAGCGTTATAGAAGGGTTAACTATAATATTCTGTCCAGTTCATCCTTGAAACTAGCATAAGATTATTATTATTTTTTAGTGATAGTTTCATTATTTTTTTATTTTCTATCCATCTAAAATAAAATAAAACTTTTCTTTCAATTATGGACACTTTCGTATTTTTTGGTTTAGCGTTTAGCCCTTCCAGTGATTTTATCATTTTCTCATTAATGTTGCCGAACAACCTCTTTTCGTAGTATTTTTTTTGGGAATATAATGAAATCGCAGGGGTCATGATCGGAAAATATGGAAGTTGAGGAATCATAACAGTATTATTCTTAACCAAACATTCTTTGACCGATAAATAATCGATGAAAAATCCAAAACACACCCACAAAGTTAATAGAATCTATATACTTTATAATCTATCCTTTTATATTATATTATAGCATGTGGATAAATTTAATTTTATCCGATTTAATTGCAATCGGTGACACGTGCGTCATAAATTCGCAATAATTTATTCGATGTTACATACGTCATGAATTTCTCCGAAAATTGGTATATGGATCATTGATGCGAGATTCCAGTAATAATTACATATATTAACTATTAATACGTGAATCTACAGGGTGACCACTGAAATACTGAATGATATAAAACAACAATTACTTTTATAAAAACATCTTCTTTTATTGGTGCGCATTTCGACCATTTTTCTATACGACCAGTTTTTTTTCTAGCTGAACTTCTTTACTTTTATTTCTGGCTAGGTGTTGAAATCGAATTGCGTATCTCAGATACTGCTGAGTATCTTAGGATAGAAAAGCTTGAACAATTTGGATATTAAAAAGGAAACATTTTCATATCCATATTCAGAATCTTCTGAACCGACGTTCCGGTAACGCCTAACTCAGCAGAGCGACGACGTATAGAGATGTTTAATTTTGTTCGATGCAAAAAAGGCTCGTCTCACTAAAAACAACGCATGTCGAAAACGCACCAGTATCAGCTGTTAGCTGATATTATGATAGCGCAGCCAATAGCAGCTGCCAATTGTTGAGAAATCAAACATAGTACTGCGAAACAATTCCCTTATGATGCAAATATGATTGATTGGTTGATTTCCATCGTCATTGAAATTTCCCTGGTGGTTTAACGTGGGTCGATGTCAAATATGACTTTTAACCAATCCGTCCCGGAGTCTCGAAACTAACGGCGTCGTCCGAAGGGGTCTATTTATAATGAAAAATATACCCTAAGTCAAGATATTGATGAAATATTCATTCTAAGAATAAATATATTGAATTTGTAACTAATTAATATGATGCGTAAATTACACGTACATTGTGAAAAAAATATAAGGCCTCTCTACTGTATGCTGACTAGATTAAAACTGAAAAGATAGTATAGAGAAAGTATCCGTC
The DNA here is from genome assembly GCA_022495035.1 of Philopotamus ludificatus. Taxonomy (NCBI): domain Eukaryota; kingdom Metazoa; phylum Arthropoda; class Insecta; order Trichoptera; family Philopotamidae; genus Philopotamus; species Philopotamus ludificatus. The sequence continues at coordinate 84,320 of JAGXCT010035014.1, forward strand.
CTCTTTACTATAAATAAAACATAAATTTAGTATCCATCAGTTTCGTGAAAAAAGTTATTTTGCTATTTTCTGAATCATATTTTTGTTAGAAGATGCTCTAATTTCTAAGTTTCAATAATTGATATTCCACTTTAATAAAAAATACCCAATGAGTTTTACTCGTTGTTCATACGTAGCCATTTTATTTATTCTATCTCCAGGGGTTGCTTTATAACCCGTAAAAAAAGAAAATAAAAACTTATGACTTTCAGTGTACCCTGTGTTATATTATATAATATATGCATTTAGATTATATGCTGCATTGCATTTCAGCAAAGTAAAATATGACATAACTCGACTCGGGAACGTCATGCATATGTCTTAACTTTTTTACGTCACAAACGTTATACATATACACATTCCATCTAATAATATTTTTCGATATTATAAAATATCAGATACGACACCTTGCTTAAAAGTTTGACCCCAATACGTTCCCAATTTTCATATTTTAAGCTTTGGCGGGGTCGGAATACTGATCCAACTGAAATGGCTGACCGCATCTCCTGCTAAAAGCTTTCCACTAACCCTTTGTGATTTTTACATTCCTGTCATGCGACATTAGGGCTAATGCTACCTTTTGTCGTTTTACATCCCCAACATGATAAATGCCGGAGAATATAATATATACTTAAATCTATTTTTTATTTGTATCAAGAAAAAAATGCGAAACTTTCGCTCATTCTGAAAATATTTAATTTTAACGACTTTAGATTCAATATTTATTATATAAAACGAGTTTATGTAGGCACACGAATGAAATAGGTGAGCAAGATTCCAGTTGGCGGAATCCTTTCAATTCCCATTACCGTCTTTTCACATACAAATCCGGCCATACTTCTAAACTAACCCATTGTTCGTGTGTGTGTACATATTGTTGAAGTCAGGTTTCAATCTAAACTCTCACTTGAGCCACACAGGGAGGTTTAAAAGTCTTGCAGTAAATCCCGAGACTTTTTCCTTTATCGGTTTTTCCAGAATACGGGGGAGTTAGTGCCTTCGGGCAACGCAGCAACATAAACAACCGTAAAACATATTAAAGTTTCATACATTTTGTCTTTGTGTTCAACCACTAAATAAAATGTTGTTTCGGTTGCAGCTGGATTATATGCGGAGCAGCGTTTTTGGTCAACCTGCTGAGCAGTGGTTTGCAGTTGGCGTTTGGTCTACTCTACATCTATGCGCTGAAGCAGTTCGGAGATGCCGCTGGATTGTTGGCAGGTAACGTAAACTATTTTTTATTGAATGATTTGCATTTTAATTACGTTTCATCTTTAACTTATAAAAATATATGCTGACAATTTACGTTAATCCGGAATTTAATGTGTCATAAAAACCATTAGTTTCCAATCCACTCCATATTTAAATATCACGACAATATATAATCGAATAAGTAAAAGGGATTCCTTTTTCGTGATAACCTTTTTTCAATGTACCAAAATGTATTTAGAATGAATATAGATGTTTAATAAACCCTTTTTTTATGGAATAAATGGATTCCATAAATTTTCAAGAGAAATCCTTTAATACATTGGTTCCTAAAACTAAAAAATCGCGTAAATATTATATATAATTATTATATTAAAAATATTATAAATTTATATTTTTTGTTAAAGTGATTTCCAGGATTTATTTAATTTTTAATTAATGAAAAATAAAATTGCTATGTTTTTAAAAAAATAACTATGACGAAACTGCCTGTAACTATCCTGAATTATTAATTTATCTTAAATATCCTCTATAGATATTCGATGACGATTAAATATACGCGAGTGACATTATTTCAAATATTTTTTTAAAATATTATACATACCTTTTGATTAAATCAAATTTATAAAAAAAAAGATAATTCAGATTAGATTAGCTCATAGGTTGGTAAAGTGCGGCTCCGGAGCCACATGCGGCTCTTTGGTCACTTGAGTGCGGCTCTGGCACAAATATCCACGGGCAAGCGCGTAAGATGCGGCGATGATATTGGTCGGGTGTGAATTGCAGACTTATCAAGAGGGAGCGTTTTAAAACGTTTCGAATCCCTATTACCACAAATCAAAGCATTTCTTTTTGAAAAGGGTCCACCATCTAAAACTAAGACGATTAGTGGATCCAAAAATGTTATTTCATGATAGACGTTACGTCTTATCTAAACCGGCTTAATCATAAACTACAAGGGAACGGAAAAACATTATTTTGATGTTAGAAGAAGGTATTCCATTCGAAAACAAATTATCCCTTTTTGCTCAAGACTTTGAAATGGAAACATTGTTTCCATTTCCGAGCCTGCTGAAGCATCGCCAAAAAAATAGTTCATCTATTGACAAACACTATTTTATTATTTTAAATATGGGGGAAGCATTTCTACATATGTTTTAGGAATATAAAAACAGCAAAGCGACCCTAGCATTCATTAACCCTTTCAGTGCGGGGCGCATGACGTACATGCGCATACAAATCGTGTCAGGGTGCGGCCGCATGTCGTACATGCGCGAGATTCTTTAAAACTTTAACTTGTCGTTACATGTAAACTAGACCGAGTTAAGTGATGGTGTTTGTTTTAAAAATCAGCTAATAAACACAGCTATCAATAAATATACAACATATCATAAGAAATTTATAGGAACCATGTAATATGTAAATATGAATAGTAACGATTCAAATCGCGCGTGGTGTCTCATTCAAATCTCCGCAGTAGTATCGGTGACGTATCTCGGCTCAGGGGTTGTTAAGGGTGTTTCACGTACATTATGTTCCACATACACGTGTACGGTTGTAATGGTATAAGAAAATTGCATTTCGCATTATTGATTTTGATTCGCATTCCCATTTTTTTCTGTTTAAGCAATTGATATTTTGTTCGATTCATTATTACGAAAATAAATCGAATCGAGTTTATTTTTTTAGTTGAGATGGAAGAACATATTCAATAAAGATGCTTCGGTATAAATTTTATAGGAAAAATGGTCTAATATAGCGGTAAACGGTGAATACAAATTTACCTCGCCAAAAAAAAATAATTTGTCCAAAACGGCGCTGCACTCAGATGCAAAATCGTGTTTAGACTCCGCCGCATTGAAAGTTAAACATTTTTTTAATGCTACGATAACAGATTTGAAAATTTTCTTTGGCATTGACATTGGTAACTTTAAAATACAATTGCTGGATTTAAAAAACAAGTAAATATGGAACTCTACATTTGAACGCCTTTGTGTTGATTTGGAAATATTGGAGAAGAACAAATGTGATTTTAGTTCACAACACAAGTGTTCTGCTTCGAAAGACCTGGAGAAGGAAGACATGATCATCTTTAACGCCTGGAATAATATTCCTGACTCTTATGATCAGTTGAAAAAACTCGCGTTTGCTGTTCTTTCCCTTTTCGGTTCTACATATGCATACGAACAATCGTTTTCAAGCATGAACTTTATCGAGAGTAAACTGAGAAGTCGTTTTATTGATGAGAACCTGGAATCGTGCCTAAAATTAAGAACAACATACAAACCTGACTTACTTTAAACATTCCAAGACATTATTCGCATTAAGTGTTAGTCAGTCATTTGCATGATTTAAATTTTATGGAATCCTTATTACATAACATTTTTTTATAAAAGAATAAAAAAATTATTCAATACGAAATCAAGTTTTATTCATGTAATGAAGTTGCTAAAATTATAATAAAGGTTTGCTAAATTAATAAACAGATTTGGCTCTCAATTATTTTTTTAATCGTTGTAATGTACATATTTGGCTCTTTGGCTAATACGTTTGCCGACTCCTGGATTAGCCGAATCGTTAAAGAAAAATCGTATTTTTATTATGATTTTATGGCATTCGTTATATTTTCGATAATTTTTAGAACGATTCCAAATACTTGAATAACATTGTTTATCATACCATTACCGTTCTTTATTTTTCATTAGTTTTCCATTTGAATAAATTAATTTTGATTCTTTAGAGAATATTTCAGATTTTTACATATTTCGTGTTTAATCCCACAATCTATCCATTTTTTCATAATTGAATCAGTAAAAAAATATTTTTTTGATTATGTACGACACATAAAACCTAATTTCAGGACCCTCTTACTAAAGGACTTTTTGTATTTTGGATGCAATTATAAGTGGATTTTTTTTAATTTGTTTAATCTTTATCAGAGAAGCTTATAGCTCAAAGATATAAGAAAATTAATTTTATATTTATAAATTTTAAATTTATCTAGCCTTATATGATGAAAAAGAATCGAATATATACAGCATTTTAAAGATTTAAAACAATATCAATAAAACGATGATAAAATCCGCTTTTAAATAATATAATAACTAGACTAAAAGGAAAAACGATGATATATTATTGCAGTGGTGGCGAACAAAGGACTTGCGTACAGGGGATTATCCATGTTATCTATTCTCACAAATAGATAACTCATTATACATAATTTATAGCATAATTTCTATTTGTATGTATTTAAATAAATAAATAACAATAATGATAAATCAATTGGCACGTCAGAGAGTCGATAAAGTATATTTTTAAATAAATAAATTGTTTCTTAGCACTTTTAATGATTTTTTACCTATAGGATATATTAATATTTTCTTAATTATTATCACTAAAAAAGGTATAAATATGATATTTTTATATGATTTAATAAAATAGATTAACTTTTTACTATGGAAAATTATATTTGCAACAAATTTATGTCTAGAAATCTAAATCACCCCCAATAACCCACATCGCCAAACTCGATTTCGTATAATATATCCAAATTTCACATTCTACATTCCAACCCCCGAGAGATATGGAAAAGGAGATACTGGATATGTGTGATATCTCCTATTTCTTATCTTTACTCTGTTTTATCTAAATTATATATATATAGAAATATTTTATGGTCGCGTTTGATGATGTTACGACCATCCTTTAAAAATAATCCGTGTTAGCGAAACGGTTACCGTTTGGGTTAATGACACAAATTAATACTTGGTTTCATATCTAGGCTGTTTTAATTATTTTTTAATTAAAAAAGATACTTCTATCCCTTCATCAAAGTACTATATATATACATACAAACTCTTTGATGATATATTCATAAAATAATCGCAGTCCTTTCCAATTTTTCACACGAATATTATCTCTAGATTTTTTTAAAAATAAATTATCGGATAAATGCACTACTTCGTCTAGCATAGAAACTCAAACAAACTAAAAATTTTAAAACTAGTCAGTACATTTTCGAGTCTCGGCTGTTTGTTCCGTGATTGGATAGGGGATAACGGAAAATCCCGGCCAGCTTAGTGTTGGATGTTGGCCTCCTCCTCATCTCGCCTACCTACCCCCAAAACTTTGAAAACTTAATAACAGCGCTAGATTTAAACTTGTACAAGAGCAATAAAAATAAGCAAAGCTCCCGGGGACCAGGGTATTTCCCATGGCGTTGTCGAAACGCGTCCCGGCTTTTGATATATCGCATCGGAGTGCGCACCACTCAAATCGAGCTCTACAAACGAGCGCAAACTTTGGCAACAATGTCGTGAATTATGGCCGTGCCAAAACTATGTATATGTACGTGTGTGCTTCAATTTAATATATTTATTTATTTGTCCCGTGTGCATTAGGGGAAGTGATGCACTTCGATGCACTTCGTGCCTCGGCCGCTCTCAATGGAGTTCGCACGAGGAAATGCATATAGTTGAAATGCTCTCGAATGCAACACGTTGATAGCACTCAGCACTCGTCCGACTATTTTATTTTTTTATTTAACTTTCTTTTGATCTAACAACGTGATAAATTCAGGCATACATCATGCATTCTTTATAGCTAAACGTAAAACATACTATTTGAATACTACAAGTATTCCTCGACTTGTAATTGAAATATATAAGAGTTTAGACTTAGCCAGATTGACTGATTACTGCATACGGAATAAATTAGATATTACCGTCTCTAAGTGTGCGGCAATGACCTTCTCGCGGAAAAAAAATGTGCCAATTTCGGTATATTATCTAATAAACTAACTGTAGCAAGAGTAGATTCTTTTATAGATTTGGGTGTCACGCTCGATTCAAAAATGCGTTTTGACCTACACGTCGAAAAAGTTGTTGCCAAAGCATCTAGAGCATTAGGTTTCATTATCAGATGCTCTAAAGATTTTCAATCTATGAAAACTTTAAAATGCTATACTGTGCATACGTACGATGCCACCTTGAATATGCCTGTCAGATCTGGAACCCTCAGTATTCGATTTACATTGACCGTATCGAAGCTATTCAAAAGCGATTCTTGAGATATCTTGCATTCAAATGGAACATTGAGTACTGTAACTACGAATCTCTATGTCATAAGCTTCATTTCCTTCCCCTGTATTTAGACGTGATGTAGCCGATTTAACTTCTTGCTCTCACGCATACTCAGGATATCGACTGCCCGGCTATCCTAACGAAGTTCTTTTGACTGCCCCGATTCGGTCCCGACAAAATGGCCCCTTCTGCATGTTCCTATGTGTCCTCTTAATTATCGTCATAATTCATAATGTCATCAGAGCGTATCCGTACAATGGTGGCTTTGAACGAGGAGCAGACCTTTTAATGACAATAAACGATTATTAATAGTGTCTCTTGCGGATGTCTTTCTTTCATCGCAAGTAAATACATGTTTATTGCACAAAATATCTCTATGTATTGTAATTTTTTCTTTCTACTCTCTTCTATAATTTCTTTTGATTTTCTTGTTTTCTAAACTTAATCTTTAATATTATTCTTTCTTTATTTGTAGAAACTTTTAATTGGCCTATTGTATCTATCTTGTTTTATTGTGTATTTATGCTGTAAGTTTCTCTAAAAAATGAATAAATAAAGTAAATAAATAAAATAATATTCTAAGGTTTAATCAAAACCGTTAATGTAAGTTAACCGCGACTGAGCTATGTTAGTACTCGGATAGGTTAAACTCTAGATGAAATCAACGAATTATTTATGACACAGGCCAGGGGGTGACCTTCGCATCTTTAAAAAATCTCGTGAGTGGTCCTTTGACATATATTTTCACGCCATTCATCCATCGTCAAATAAATAAATAAAAATAATCGAAAATTTGGGGGGCGTATAAATCCAATTGTCATATTTTATAAGGTAAACTGATAAGTAATGATATTGTCTTAAAATTTAAAATGATTTTGCTGCTCTATTTATAGTATACAGTTTATATTTTTATCCTTGATAAAAATGATAGGGTCAGAAGTTCAGGAGACTTATTTACGATTTTTGAAGCCAAAGAAAGCTGAGAAAAACCGAGACCATCTGCGAAATATATCGAAGCAATAGATGGTTCAAAACATTTAAAAGCTGAGATAGAGAATTAAACGATAAACTAAGATTAGAATGACCTCTAGAACTGATGTCGCTTTAAATTCGTTGGTGGAATCCGACCCTCGCAAAACCATGAATAAATTGTCACAGGCTGTCCCTGATCAACAGTACAAGACCATTAGAAAAGGATCGGTGAAAAAAATAGACACAAAATTTAAGTTTTTACGTTAAAAAAAATATCATTACTTTCCGATTTATCTTATATTGGACGCTGTTGTTTGTTAAAAAGTTTTCACGTACTTTAGTGTGCACGGGGATATTTTTTCGGCATTCGGAAGCCTCAGCCTTTGTATTTACCGGAAATAGCTTCCTTAGACGGTTTTCTATTACCAGAGATAAATATAAAAATAAAATATAAATCTGGAACACGGCAAAATCCTTGAATATAAAAATAATCGATCGTTTTCAATCATAGGTATGTGCCTGTGGATGTCATTAGAAAAAATGTAGAAATCCCCTCAGTGATTGAGCAAATCGAGTCCCACCTAAATAAATTTAGTCAGACTAACAAATTAAAGAAATCTGAAAAACGAAGTAACGAAAAAAAAATCTAAAAAAGCCAGAATAATGCCTTTGCTTGAGAGATTTTCCAGATTATTTCTCTTCAAAAGAGTATATTAGACAAAACCTTATAAATATATTCGTGTACAGATTGTGCTGAGTTATATATTTAGCCAATCTGTCACGGCGGCTCGAAAACAACTGCGTCATCCGAAGGGGTTTATTTATTATGGAAAATAGACCTCGAGCATTTTAAGGCAAGATATATTATAGATAAATTCTTTAATAATATATTTTTTTTAAAAAATAGATTATTCTATGAATAACAATAGTTATTCATGATATGCTTTATAATTAGGTCGACACTTTCGATTTTTCTTTTAGTCAATATGACAAGCACACTCGGTGACATCCTGCCGCAGACTGAGCACTCGCCGCACGTGTCAATCGCATGGTTTTACTCGCACTTGGCACATCGTACCAGATGTGAGCGAGAACAAAACATCGTGCCAGAAGCGAATATTCGTTTTTTTATTTATTTTTTTCGTAATAGCGGACAATAAAAGTCAATGATTATTTATATTATTTATTCTTAAGATTTTTTTAAACAAAAACAAAAAGTTTATGACATTTAGAATTTATATTGAAAGAGTTTGGGTTTACCCAATATACTCCAACGGCACGGCTGGATTATAAAAAATGCCATCATTAAAAACATAAAGATAGAATGTCCGGAGTATCTTAACGTTCAGAAAAACCTGCGTTTGCGCGAGAATCTTTCATCATCCGGATCTATTTATTAAAATAAAATTGAATGCAAAAGTTTATATTTTATCGGAAATCCTTTGAACTTTCAATTTTCAACAAGTATTCATTTTGTAATATCTCATACATCATTTCCAGATTCGTGATGATTTTTTTTTAAATATTTAAATATTTTTTGCTTTTTTCTTACATGCATTGAAACTGCCATCTCTTTTTCCTTTAACTTTAACTCCTGAGAGAGTAACAAAATTGTTCTAAAACTTTTTAAGAGTTTTCCTTCTACCTGAGTTATTATTTCCTGAGAAAATATAATTATAAACAGTAAGCCTATAAGATGCCAATAACTTCTTGGACCATGCGTTGTTAAATAATAATTGTATTTATTGATAAATACGTATCTTTAAAATAAGATATGAAACTCTTTTTAAGAAGTGGAAGTATTTTTATTTATTATTTAATAATATTTTTGCTTACAAATTCTAGATGAATTTAATGAATAGATTTATACATAATTTACTGAAAGCTCAGTTGTCACGCCTGCGTGACAATAACGATTAAAGAATTTATACATGTGAAAAATCTCGAGAAAATTTCAATTACATGCCTAAAAAAATGTTTTTCATTATAATTTATTTTATCTTTGAACATTTAAAACTAGTATTAGCATTTTAATTAACTTCTCATTATTCGTAAATCTCATTTCCAGCCGTGGCCAAGTAAAATCCATACCCACTACGCAAATACCCCGAGAAGTCATTATGCAAAATTGATGCGAAAACCCCAATTGTTGAATTTCTTTCGCAGCGTCCAATAAAATAAACCAATCCGGCCAAATGAAATAAATGTGTTGCCGCTATCTCCTTAAATTAGAGTCTTAATAGTAATCGATGGTGTTCCATTAAGCGAACATGGCTAAGTACAAGTGCGAAATTTTAATTAATCCGCCATTTATTTATCCGCGCAAATTATTGTCGTGTTTTCAAACCGAACGGATTATGTATTCATAAGAGTTAAATTAATCAAAGTATTAACGTTGAGCCCCCGACTTCAAAGCTCTTGGCTTACGCTCAGCACCGACAAAATAAGCTACAGTCAATTAGTAAAATATAAAAATGTCTCGATGTTTCACTCGGCGAAAATTGTGCCAATTTAATATTATGCATGCTAATATATTCGTTTGCCGAAAATATTATCGGCACCCGCGCAGGTCTGACCGTTGATTATTAAAATTGAAAATTTTATGAATATATATTCGAAGGGTAATTATGAATAATCTTTATTAATGTCCGGTACATGACTTTCGGCCTCGTTGCCAGTTTTATTGGCGATATTTACACTTTTCGCTGAATTAAACGATTTCCATGGGAAAAACGGGGGCTCTAACGATTTCCCGGCCTGTGAAAATATTTGCACATTTCGCTGAGTGCGAAACGGCGTAAGTGCGATAAGGGCCGCGTATGTCACAATCGCACAAATTTGTTAATGGCCGTATGAATTTAATGGCACAATGCAAAAGTTATTTTATAAAAATTCACATCTCGAACATCCTCCGCATTTTCTTTCCTCTCCTCCCATTATCCTTCACACATGACGATGGCACGGCGCTGATGACGTCATCCATAGTTTAAAAACCCTTATTACATACTATAGCCGTTTTCTCATGTCATATCACAATCGCAATTAGCCCGCTTTACCCCATGCACACATTGCCGGTTGATTTATTACCGTCTAACCCTTTCCACTCCCGACATTCAAACATACACATTATAAATTATACTTGCGCACGTTCCCCGTTATTATGCAAAATTTAAGACGTCGAGAATTTTATGAATGGAAATTCCCGTCGCTCCTTTATACATTGAGGAATTCCGAAATTACAATCCTTAACCTTAACATTATTTACACGGAATAAATTGGCGCCTATCCCGGCACAATCTCCTCGCCATTCTTTACGTAATTACAGGAGCTCGTGCCTTATTTGGATCGATTATGTATGCAAGTAGCTTGGGCCCGGATAGCTTAGCGGTGTTCCGAAGCAATATAGCTACCTTCGGGATTACAACGGGACTTCCCTGGGGGTTAACGAAGACATCGATGTATTACAGGACCCGTGTAGCTTGTTATGTGACATACAGAATTTCGTGTGGAAGAATTACTCTTTACCAACGGTTTATTCAGACTATATTACTTATAAAGCAAAAAAATCTTTATTGATATATTAACCCTTTCTATACTGACCACTTTTAGTTGAATCTTTGAGTGGAAAAGTTAAAATAACATGCAAAATTATTTCTGTATCTGTTGTCATTGACATGTAGTCATTATAATGACATCAATAACACTTTATGAGCCGCAAGATTTTACATCAAAAATGGTCCGCATGGTTTCATGTAATGATAATCCAAGCTAACATGCACGTGTTCCATCTGTGGTCAAATTGTATAATTACATTGTGCATGACATTTTTTTCTGATGACGAAGTGTGGGTATGGCTTTCACGCCAAAAGGCGTGAACGGGCTCATAACGCTTGGCTACAACATCACGCCAAAAGGCGTGAACGGCTCATAAAGTGTTAATTTGGTAAATTCTATAAAAAATTAAGTTTTTGGAAATAACAAGCGTGAAAATAGAATTTTACCTAAATGCTAGATGATGAAGACTTGGTTGCAATGATATAAGGCTTGAAATGTGTCATTTTCATAGATATATTTAAAATTTTAATAGCTATTGTCACGCTGACGTGACAACTGATTATTCATCACACACTAACGAAACGTGCTAGTACCTTTGTGTTAGTTATTTATTTGTATAGGAATGTGTTAATTCAATTCATGCAAACATCTAGAACTCATAAGTTTCGTAATTAAATTCAAGTTTTAGCTATATTTTTGCATTTGCAAATTTATTCGCGTACGGGACATAATTATGTAAATTTCTCACGTTAAGGGGTTAACTTCTAGCTAGATTCATTAGGTTAACCTTTTCCACTCCGTGAACCAGACGTATTGGTCTGAAATTTTTTTAGCAAACAATTTGAACAAAGATTTTTTTATTTAATATATTATATCAAACCTTATAGATGCATCTTATTTATTTCCTAATAAATATCTATAAATATTAAAAATATAATGAGAGTAACTCATAGATTCGAATCAAAGTGGACTGAGTGGATAGGATTTAATTTAAAAAAAAACTTAAACTAATTAGTTTCGTCACCGATTGTAGAAGCAATGAGTGATTTATGCTCCATTTTTTACGCGGTTTACTGGAACACAGATTGTTTAAAACATGATGGTAAAACATTAGATTAGGAAATTAGATGATTTTTATAAATTATTAATTTGTAATTAATTTTGTAGAAGGGTTTGAAAACTTAGTTGAGGTAATTCATTATTAAAACAAGTTTTAATATCTGATCTGGATCATGAAAGTTAAATTAAATCAGTCGAATGAATTTATTAACTGCAAAAAAATATACGCAGCTCTCTAGCCGCCAGGAAATTGGAAACTATAGAATTTGCTCTCAAATTCAAAGAGACCTGCGAAAGACTTGTGTAGAGTGGGAAGAAATAGACAAAGATTTATACTAAGATGTATAAAAAATAAAAAACAATCATAGATCATGGATTTTCTAATACAAAAAATTAATCAAAATAGCTGGGATTTTTCCGCTAATTATGGAAATGAATTGACTAGTTTTTCTAACAGCGAAAATAAAGATGAATAGGTTTTGGTTTTTATATCTCTTTCTTCAGATGCCTGTCCGTTTTTGGACGTATTACATTTCTGTGACATTTAGGAAAATATTACGTAGCCTTCTATGACCTTCTGGAACATATTCCTCAAAAAAGCTGCACTAATTGTTAATATATCTGAGACATAAGCTTCCAACTGATTATTATTTGGTAAGAGTATTGTTTTATATTTTAATGGGATAAAATAATAACTTTTACTTTTATAAGTTTCATATACAGTAATCAAAGTGTTTATATTTTTTTTTATTAGTAAAAATGTATAGAAGGAAAATAGAAAACCCAATAAAAATGATAAATCAAACAGATAATTTATCAACGTATTTCTTATTATGATTATAAATTGTGATTTTTGCCTATTTTAACTATTTTTTTTTAATGATTATGATTTATTATATAGTTATTCCATCTCTGAAATCAAATTGATATTTTATCTGCAGCCTTCAAATTCCTTAAGGGTGCCAAATTTTTCTTAAGGCATTTGGGGACCCGTTGTGCAACAAGTAGTCAATATAGACTGGATTCTTTATTGTGGTAATTTGATACAGTTAACCCCTCCCCTCTGGAATGTTGAGAATGTCAACTGAAGATGTCTATAAAAAATCGCTATAAATTTATTTTCAATATATTCGAGGTGCACATTAACGTCGACCTCTCAATAAAGTAAAATTTTATTGTAACAATAGTAAATTTGAGCAACAAATGGAACACCGCTTGCCGAAAATTCATTGTTACAGCTTAACGTCATAGTCTGCACTAGAATTCCTATTTTACGTTGCTCAATTTGACTTTTTTATCGTCCCGGAAAATGCGCATAAAAGCAATGTTTTCCGATCGTACGTTTTCCTCCGATTTTATATATGTGTTTGCTAAATATATGTGGAAAATGAATAAATTCTCAAACTGAAAACTTCTCGTAAACAATGGTATATGCATAATATTTCATCGAACGATATGAAAATTGTTCTTAGAGCTTTTTCGCCGCGACACATTTGATATAATATTTTATTTATTTGAAATTTTCCGAGTATCTCGCATTTCCCATGTCATTCCACACAAAATGTAATAATTTAGCGGGGTAAGCCCAAGGTGACGTCACTGCGGCGACAGGGTGTCAACCCTGTTAAAAGTTTTCCCAGGACAAAAGTCGACACCACCTGTCCCACCGAGATAATATCCTCCAGGTGAGACACTGCCGAGGCTCAAATAAACGGTTCTAATTTAATTTTGCGTCAGATATCAGTCCCGACGTGTCCTTATGCTCAACCCTTTAATAACTTATCCCGGGACAACGTCCTATTTAATCCCCGGGAACAAGTGTGGCAAAAATACTTACATCACTAAAGCCGGAGTGATTGCGCTCTTTCCTTAGTACTGGATACTGGGGAAATTTATATTGAAAAGTTTTCCGGACAACTTTCACGACTTGAATATTTGAATATTTAAAAAGTTTAAAATCTCTTGAGTGGCCATTGTTACTAGATCTGAAGATAGGGAATAACCCGTATTGAAATTCTCTTGAAATGTTACTGAACATTGTACTAAACTATGCACTCGATTTTAAAACTTAGTAACATAATAATTAAAATTATAATACCAAGATAAAATCTAAAAATCAGTTTGCTTGGTCAATGACATGTATAAATCAATCCGTCAGTTAACTTATAAGATGAGAATGTGGTGTGATATTATATTCAGGTTTATTCTTAAAGTATTTTCTATATTAACACATTGCGGTCCGGGGGACTCGAAAACGCGTCCTCGCGGGCCAGCGTAGAAGGACGCGTTTTCGAGTCATCGTTGGCGCCGATGTTAAACCAATAATCATTAATTATTTCATTGATACGCAGACCACACTTTAAGAAGTTTTAAACTATTATTTTTTTTACATAGAGAAAACCTTTCTGAACACGACAAAAAAAATATTGACGTAACTTAAATGGTAGTTATCTTAATCTCCAAAAAATGAAATAAATCATAAAGGGACGACGTTTAGCCAACATTGCGCAGATGAAAACAGAATCACGTGGACTAAGTTTCAAGTATAAATATATACAGTCAACCCTTATATAGCGTGGAGATAGGGACCATCCTATAGAAACCCGCCACATAGAAAACTAGGGACATATAAAATTTGGCGTTAGGTTTTTTTTTAATTTTATTTTGTAAATTGTAAGAATTCAATACATTAAACATTTTTATTTACATATTTAAAATGACGCTATCTAATTTTTAGTTTGTTTAAGCGCGTATGTTATATTTTGTTGTCAATCAAAGGGCATTGACCTTTACTTCTATACAGTCAACCCTCCTATAGCGTTTGCGGCGGTTTTTTAGATAGTGTTCCCTCCTATAGAGTTCATTTTACAAATACCCCCCTCGCGCCTATAGGCACGAGCTGTTGTTATCCAACTAAACACGTGCAAGGTATAAAATAGGCTCAAATGTTTGATTTGCTTCAAATCGCAAAATACAATTAAAAGAACCTAACCCCAAATTTTGTATGGGAGCCTTACTTTCTATAGCGTGGTCCCTATCTGAACGTTATAGAAGGGTTGACTGTATATCTATATAATACATATGTACGAAATATGTACTTTGGCCTACACACCGACTGTAGAAAACTGTGTTCTAAAAGGACGCACTATAGGATAGACTGTGGCTCTACGAGCGCTATAAAAGAGTTGATTATGGTCACCACCTCAATCTGCAGTCCCCGGGTCGGCTCAACCGACTCCGCCGTTATATTTGGTCATCACTAAAGATGTTAACACTATACAGTGCGCGCGGTTACGCGACGGTGTCTACCAAAATTCAAATATGGACTTCTACCAGTATTAAGGTTTGAGATCCTTGAGTTATGGCCGAAAAAAGCAGCCAAATACATCGGTTGATCGGCTACCAACATCTTTGAAAAAATCATAACACAAGCTGTGTGTAGTCGCCCACTAAGCGTTGGCGGAACGAATCGCACACATGTTGATGACACACATGTTGTGTGATCGGACTGTATAGTGTTAATGTCTTCTGGATTTAATTCATCTCATTACATTCACCTTTAACTCCACCCTAATTCACATTCCAAATACATATACATCATAAACTAAATAATATTTTGAATAAAATGTCTTTGTTTTAATTTAATATTATTATTTTGAGATCGTCTAGTATTTAACTTCGGATTTTTTATTCTATATTGCAAAACATAACACCTTCGCTTCCAACTACACAGTGTATATCGATAATAATGGATTTACTCCGAATACTACTCTATCTTTTTTCCGTTGAACCTATTCATATACTTTGAAATCCGCCGCCCTTTATCGAGATGGTACCTTGCCAAATAGAAATAAAATAAAAATTTACGTTCCACAAATTCGGCATAATATTATTTTATCGCCGCCATTGACAGTCGCGATGTCATCTTCAAAGCAAACAGAATTTAAGTAGCTATCGAAGAAATTCCATAAGAATTCAGCGCCGGGGAACAAACTTATAGATCCGCCGTTATATATTCCGGTCTTTAATCTTTCTTTCGGGGGGCTTTCTTCTATGTTTTTATGCGGAATCACAATGAGCAAAGTTTGCACGCGTCCTTTTTACGATCACGTGCATGTGTGGTGGGATGGGCCGGAAAAAGGGTCGGCGAAAATATGTAGGTTGAAATAAAAACTGTTTTAAATTGGCTGCCGAGAGCGGTGTGTATAGACTAAATCGAATAAGTCTGAAAGCTATGGAAATATTATTCTAAGACGTATCTATCTGGAGTTCTGGAATTGGTTGAGAGTTTTATAAATGGATTTGTATTGCAAGAAATACGTGCAATTCCACGCGAGCATTTCGAGAGCCGTTCAATGCCAATGGCAGACTCTAAACTTTAAAATGTACAGAACTTTTTATTCACTGTGCTACGTATGTAACAACAAAAATATCATGATATGAAATATTAAAATCATGAGGTAAACGTTTCTATTTGCACTAGATTTAAAAATATGTATTAATATTAAGCAGTTTTATTTTTTTATCGTTATATTGAGAGTTCCAATGCATTTTGTATTTTTCATTAAGAATGCAGCTGCATTGTTGCTTTGAAACTAAATAGTTCGATTCACATACGTTTTGCAGACGTCTCGTTTCTGTTGATTTAAGAGAATTGCCAATTGTCTGATGCTCAAACAGCATCGTTGCTATGTCTCCTTTAACATGTGTTGTTTACATTAAACGTTGCATCCGTTTTACTACCGTATTTTCCGGAAATAAAACCTAAACTGTAAATAATACCTATCTTGATTTTCAGATAATTGTAATATAACCCCTACTTAAAAATAATATATCAAATTAAGCAATACTATGGATTCATCCTGATTCTTCACTTTTATGATATTAATTTAAAGAATTTTAAAGAAATCTATTGTAGTTTTTTGGAATTAATTATTTATAAAATGTTTCACAAATAATATAGATGAAAGAGAATTCAGAAAAAAATATATTTACTAAAATATATTATGAATTACGATTAATTAAGTTTTAAATTGTTTGTCAATTCTCAATTTATTTCTCTTTGCAGTATCTGAAAATGTTCATCATGTAAAATTTGCTTTATGCTTATGTATATTTCAGTAGCCATATTTTACAAAATATTTAATTCCTAAAATCGTTTTAGTGTGGTTTTTGATGAATAATTTAATGTCATCCTTCGTTCAATAAATAATTATAAAACAAATTATATAAATTTCAATCCAACTGAAATAATATTCAAATTAACCAGTGTCGTAGTTTGACACTAGGGGGAGGGGGATATCAGTGTGAGAGGCTTATTCCTGTCATCCATCGTAGTCAAATAAATAAATAAATATAAACTACATATTTTTATTTAGCGTTGTGTAAAAAAGACGTTCAGAAGGAAGCACTATAAGAGGGATTTTCTCACATACCGCTGGATATCGAAATTTTGGATTTTTCAACTAATCAATATGACGCGTAAATGACAACGCTCTCGACGATGTCTCCCCGACGACTGGGCTCTCGCAGCACGTGTCACTCGCACATTTTATTCGGACTCGACACATTGTACCGAATGCGAGCGAAAAATAAACATCGTTAGCAGTCAATATTGTCGTTTTTATTATTTTTCACAACTACAGACAATAAAGGACAATGATTATAATATACCCCATCGCCACGGCTATGTTAACACTCAAGGACCCGATCCCGCGTTAGTGCGGAAATTTTCGTAAACGGCAAACATCCGCTCCCGCACTAAC